>JANSVK010000025.1:0-275910 GCA_030068005.1 Cladophialophora exuberans | reverse complement strand
CATTGGAATTGGTAGATACAGACACAGAATGAGGGCGCAGGGAGCAATCATGGAAAAAGAGGCTAAAACGCCCTAACCTCTATAGAGACTAGCACTTAACTAACGAAAATTACCCTGGTAGACTGTAATAAGCGATGGATTAGGGCGCGTCGCAGGATGATGGAAAGAGTTTGGTTTCCACACCAACGGGCAGAATCACCTTGCTATTTTCAAGCCTCACTAGCCTCGACGACAGGGATTCCGCCACTCAAGCGAACTTTTTCCAGGCTTTACCCGGTAATCGCGAGTGGGAAATTGCACCGGGGGGGACCCGGGTGTCTTGTACTTCGTGTTGTGTTGGGCGGCCTCGAGCACATGCTAGGAGTTTTTCTTTTCTCTGTCGATAGGGAAAAAAAAGTACTTGATGGTTCTGTGACAGTCACTTGTATATCTTAGATTATTTTTTGGGTTGAAAGAATCTGGCTTACACTCACACGACAGCCACTCGCGAACTTGAAAGCTGCCACCTGCACCTGCAAAGAAGAAGACGTCATATTGAATTAGGGTATGTTAGGTGTGGGCAATTAAGGCGCATTCACCTATCAAGGCTCATTTGCAGTGCGGGGGACGAGCATCTGCAGCAGCTTTCCACCAAACACTGGCAGCTCGAGGCATTCCATCTCGACAAGCTGCAGCTGCCGCCGCCGCATTTGGAGTCGTAGAAACCACCACCGCCGCTATCATGATCTGGTGATCTGATCTCGAGTTCTGCAGTGGTTTCCCAATACTCACTACTACTATTATCTGCTGCACCAAATATTCTCTCCCACCGACTCGACTGGCGCAGTCTCTCCTCCTACCCTCTCCCTCTGCCATCATGGCACCTGTCGGCGCAGCTGTCTTTGCAACGGTGAGAGCTTCTACTTTCCAAGTCGATGTTTCCCCGCATCGAGTTTCCAAAGCTTCTCTCCATACTGACCCAGGTGTCAACAGCTGCTCATGAACGATGGCTACCTACCAGGTATGTTATATCGCTCGTCTCCAGATCTGCGGAACTGACGATATGCAAAGGTGCTATGGTCCTGGGCCATTCCTTGAAAGACAGAGGTGCAAAAGCTCCTCTTGTTGCCTTCATTCTCCCCGAGAAACTCTCCTCCGATACGGTCAACGAGCTCCGAGTACGTCCTCTTCCCGCCACCTGTTGTGCAACCAACTGATTCTTCCAGACTGTATATGACCAGATTGTTCCTGTTCGACAGATAATCAACAAGAACCCTACGAACCTCTACCTCATGAACCGGCCCGACCTCATATCTACCTTCACCAAGATCGAACTATGGCGGCAAACGCAGTTCAAGAGAATAGTCTACCTAGATGCCGATATGGTGGCGCTTCGAGCTCCCAACGAGCTTCTCTCCCTCGAGACCGACTTCGCCGCCGTCCCTGATATTGGTTGGCCCGATTGCTTCAACTCTGGGATGCTGGTACTCAATCCAAATATGTCGGATTATTATGCTCTGTATGCACTTGCACAGAGAGGTATCAGCTTTGATGGAGCAGATCAAGGTCTACTCAACATGCATTTCCGCGAATGGGAGAGACTGAGCTTTGTCTACAACTGTACGCCCAGTGGTCACTACCAATATGTACCAGCCTATCGACATTTCCAGAGCAGTATTGCTGCTGTCCATTTTATCGGTCCAGACAAGCCATGGACATTGGGCAGAGAGACAAAGATGAACACGGGAGTCTATGGGGAGCTGTTGGGAATGTGGTGGTCTGTGTATGACCGCCATTATCGACCCAAGGTACGTATCAGTGTAAGCGAGTGGTTTAGAGAGGGAGCTGACGTGCACAGGCAATCAATTATTACGACGCTCGAACCTTCAACTCTAGAAAGATCGTGCAAGATTATGTTCGTGGAGAAGAGCCACTCTACGTGTCGAATTATTCATCCCAACAACAACAGCCTACTGTCTATCCTCCATCTCGGCAGCAGGATCATCAGGACCAGCATCACGAGCAGCAACACGAGCAACACGAAGAGCAACACCAGTATCAACCCTCTGGATCTACAGAACATTCTTCTCCACCACAGCAAGAGCACAACCAAAGTCCCCAACCACAGTCAACTTCGAAAGAACACGGCCACGCACCTGCTCAGCAAACTCAACAAGTCCATCATCAGCCTCACGTCGAACAAAGACGATTCTCGGCACCTCATTCGGATTGGGATCCTGCACGGTAGGTTCCTTGCGTTGCTTTTTGTATGTGTTACTTATGATGTGTAGAGCGCCTCCGCCATCCGATTCAAAACCCGAAGCTGCCAATTTCCCCACCATGATATACAACATGTCAAGCGAACGTACATTATTCCAGCCGCCTGCCCACTATCCAGAAGCGCCAAAAGATATGTGGTATCAAGTGCCCGAAAAAGTTGTCCAACCTCCAAAACCGAAGCAAATCTTCCCTTGGGAATCTAGAGCTCCGAAACCCACCCGAGTCTTCGCTCCACCGAGAGAACCTAGTCCACCTCCACCTCCTCCCGCCCCTACCGTCCCCGTCGCCGCCGAAGAGACCACCACCGTGCCGACCGAAACCGACGAAGCGAGCCAGGAAGTAGCCACGTCTCCCCCGATCTCGCCTCCGATGTCACCTCCCGAACCAATTAATGTCTGGGAAACGTTCCAGACAAGAACCAATGCATGGGACGACATGCCTGAGATTGAACGCTATGTTCAGGCCATCAGCGCACCTCGAAAAGGAAAGATACAGGTCTTGTATAATACGCTTGGCCAACGTTCCCCTCGTAGCAATAGTGGCGCCACCACTCCCACTGATAAAAGCAGACGAAGACCGAGCATCAAACTAACCGACTTTCCTACTCAAGATGAACGACCAAGTTTGCCTGTGACACCCGCGCCGATTCGACGAGCAACAATCTGGGGAGCGGAGAAAGACGAAGGTACTCTACCGACCGCAGAAGGAGTACCAGTACAAGAAGAATGGGTGCGTCGCTTCTCCCAGTATCCCCAGCCTGAGTTTCCGCATTCGCGTTCTTTGCCGCATGATGATGATTTGCTGCCTGTTTTGTATTGGAGATGCCAATTTTGTGGGAAACAGAATCCGATTACGAAACTTGAAGAATTGCAAAGACGACAGAGCGAGGTATTGTCGTCACCGACAGAGAGGCGAGAGCTTGGAGAAGCACCAGAACCTCCTTCAAGAAAAATGCCGGAAAGTTCCAGTAAGGAGGAGGCAGTGGAGGCGACCATCTCACATATCTCTCCAACCAAGGTGCCTAAGATGCCGAAACCTATATTGAAGTCGCCTTCGTTTGAATTGGGGGAAGATGTGGGACCGCCGGAACCAACGTTGAAAGAGACGGCGGGACAGGCCAAGCCAGCGGCGAAAATTGAAGATTTGGTTGATCCATTGACAAAAGCGAGCAAAGAGGAGGTTGTTTCTCCGTCGGAGCCACGAGCATTTGTGGCCACGAAGGCATGAGCGGTAAACAGGACCATGATAGTCAAGATGTCTATATGAATTTGGCAGATGTTGTCATTGTTGGCTTGTGTCTGAGCATGTTTTTGTTGCGATTGAATTTACGATTTCATGGCGTTTGGCATTTTCATGGGCATGGAAAAGAAGCATTATCTTTGTTTTTTGGCGATGCACCTCCAAGCGGCTATCATTTGGCTACGAAGTTGAGCAATAATATGTACCATATATATTTTGGCATTTTGCGATCGCAACTGCACGACATTCGAGGGAGCATGGGAGTCTGGTGTCGGGATCTGGGCAGAGCACAATCGGGGAGTCTGCGAGTTTGGGAATCGGTGGTGACCTCGAACCCATCCAGTACATACCCCCATGATAGTCGAATTGATCAAGCACGATTGATGACAAAAAATAAAGCTGTTCATGGCTCAACTTTCTTCGCAGTGTTATGCTGTAGCCTGGCTTCATCATGTAGGATACATGACCAGGAGGTACCTGGGTAGGGAGTAGTATTGATCCCGAAGCCTATCTCTCCTGTCTCTCGTACGAGAAAACCTGGAGCCTTTTGGGGAAAAGAAAAAGGGGCGGCGCCGAGATCCCCAGCCTCGCTCGGACTTGAAACCTTCAAGTTTTCTCCGATATCAGCCTGAGCCCTCGGACGGGCGGCGTGAGTTAGGGATCCAATGATCTGTCCTTTTATTATTGTATTAACAATCCAACACGACAAGTGGGCTACTTGTGCACATCACATATCTGGCTTTTCTTGATCTTGGTGTTTGGAGATTTATATGTATAGATAGATCGGTGATTTCTTCGACTTTGTGTTGAGGGGCGAATCCCACCGGCCATTGATTGAACGGGTTAAGGCGCGCACGGAATTGTTTCGATCGTTCTTGTCCAGCGAGAGACGGGGCTATCTGTCACCGCTACCCAACACATCATTTTCATACTGTGAAATTCAGGAGAAGAAAAGAAAATCAGCCTTGGGCTCTAACCAAGCCAACGACAATCAGGGTTCTTTGCCGCTTGACAAAACTGCATCGCGAGAGACTCGACTTTGGATACATAGTATCTCTTTCGATATCTCAACAAAACAACCCCAGGCACATATCGCAGACAACCCGACAATGGCCTACTCCATCGCCGCAAGCCTGAAGCTCACGCCGGCGGAAATCGCGGAGCGCCGACACCAGCTCAACCGCGCGGGCCTCCACGCCTGGCTCTCACCGCTTGTCGTGCTTGTCGCGGTTTTCATTCTACGACGCCACATCTCGCAGCAACGGCGCGAGTCGCCGGCTCTGCGCCGCCTGCTGTGGACGCTGCAGACCCCGGTGCCTGAATTTGGAAACCTCGTCACCCTGCTGCTGGGCGCGGTGTATGCGCTCTGGCTCGCGTACCTGACGACGCGCCATACGGGGAGCGATTACATGCACGTGACGAAGGCGCTGGGTCATGTCGGCGTTAGTCAATTGCCCTGGCAGTATCTGCTCTCGCTCAAGGATACGCGCTTCTCGCCCGTCGCGTGGGCTACGGGTCTGACGCACGAGCGGTTGAATGCTGTGCATAGACTGTATGGCCGCATCGTGCACCTCATGTTGGCGGCGCACGCGGTTTTGTATCTGAGATTTTTTGCTGTGATGGGATTTCTCCCGGGCCGGCTTGGGGACCGTATCGTGCAGATGGGCATCCTTGCGTTTTGGAGCTTTAATTTCCTGGCGATTCTCGCTCTGCCGGGGGTTAGGAGGCGCATGTATCATGCGGTGTTTTATCGCTCTCATGTCGTGCTCAGTGCGCTGGTCATGCCGGCCCTGTGGTTCCACGTTCCCTATACCAGGTGGTTTGTCATGCAGATGGGCGTGGTGTATGTTCTGTCGGGAGTCATGAGGCTCGCGACTACAAAGGGCACGGTGCCGCGTGAGGTGAAGGTTCAGAGTGTCAAAGGCACGGATTTGGTCAAAGTCACATTCGGATTCAACAAGGAAAGCCCCCTCGTGTACTCTGTACCGGGCCAACATGTCTACGTCGTTTCAAAAGGGCCTGGAATTTTCTCGACGAAGACGCCATTCACGATCGCGAATATCTCCGATGCCAAGGATACGGCGACCGCGTGGTTGCCAGTGGGAATGACTCTTGTAGCAAGAAATATGGGTGGACCGGGGACCTCGAACCTCGCTAACCTTGCAGCAACCGCGGATTCGGATTCGAAAGCCGTCGGGTCTAAGAATCAAATACTGGACGGAAAGATTCAGATCGAAGGACCTTATGGCGAAGCGGGCGTGTACATGCCTTCCATTCTCAGTGACATAAGAGCCAACGGGAGTGCTGGACCAGCCCTCCTGATTGCAGGAGGCATTGGCGCCACATACACCATCTCGATATATCTCGCTCTGTTGAACATATCTTCCACCACCGCGGCACTGGACTCAGAACGCGTAGGATCGAGGAAATTCAAACTCGTTTGGCTAGTGAAAACAGCAGCCGAAGTGTCATGGGGTCTTGATATGTTGAGTTCAAGCCCCCTCAGCAATCTTTTTGATGTCGATATTTATATCACCAAGTCATCATCCACACTCGGCAGCAAACGACATGTGCCAGGCATTCGAATCCACGACCTCGGCCATCGACCGGACCTGAAGACCAGCGTCGTTGATGATTTCTTCACATCCGCAGCCGCGTCACAGTCTTTCGAGGGCAGCGACGAGCCATTCAACGTTTTTATCTGTGGTCCTCCGGCCTTGTCGCGGGATGTGAGACGGGCTGTTGACCCGTGGGTTCTACGAGAGGGAAGAGATGTTAGGTGGTTTGAGGAGACGTTTGGGTTTGGTGGTTGAGGTTGAGGGGGATGGAGAAGAGTGCATATGACTAGGGTGGCTTTGAGAGATTAGACATTCGAGGATTGAGAGTGGAGGCATCATGGAAGAGGGTCAGAGAGACGGGGCATCACTTGGTGAGAGCTGTTGCCGTCTTCCGGAAAGGCAGTTTCCAGCCACCGTTGAACATGGATATCGCACGCTTGTTCCTCCCTTCAATGTCGGTCAGATGTGATGGCGTACTCAGGGTCATACTTGACAGTTCGGCTTCCCCGTTCTCTTGGGGTTTATCACCCTTGAACTCACATGACTCCCTCTTCTCCTTCTCTTCACTTTCCCGTTCATCAAGGGATTCAATCGGTCTATTGAAATCAATCAGATTGAAGCATGCTCACCTCAACAAAGCCAACAATCCTGCTCCCTGTTCATATGGCTTCTCAGTCATGAAAGCTGCAGAACTATCGACCGAAGCACATGCGTCGTTCTCCGAGCCTCACCAACAAAGGTGGTCAGGAGACAATCCGCCGAACCTGCATGACGCATACAGAACACAGTCTTGAGTCAACATTCACAAGCAAACAGAGGTGGACGCGCCAACTAAAGCGGAGGGGGTATAAAACGCTCCATCCTCGCTCTCGAGCTCAGGTTTGGATCATTCTCATTTTTCAAGTCCCGCTTCCAATCGTTGATCTGCAGGTATCAATACTGTACGTGGGCTTTACACACATTTTACATCGCGACAAACATCCTCTTCTACAAGCCCAAATCCCTGGCTCGGTGCTTGGTGGGGTCGGGAAATATGGCTTACACCACGATCAACCCGCTTCGTGTTCCTCGCCTCATTTTCCTGCTCCTCACGTTCCTCGCCATATGGCCTGGTTATCACCAAGTTTTTGCGGCTCACCAGGCACACGGCACTCTATTTTGTGGCCCGCCTGGCACCGTTTCGTGTTGGAGTACCAACGACTATACATCTGAGATATTCCCGGTTGATACTATTGACCCCACGCCTGAGCCTCTCCCTCAATCTCCATCTTCATCTCCATCTGCATCTCCGTCCGGAGCTCAGGCCCCTCAAAGAGATGTAGAACGGCGCCCTGAACCTACTACTCTCGTCACAATACGCCGCGAGACAACGAACCAATACGAACAAAACCGTGATGGTACTGAGGACGACGTGTCCTACCATCTCGGCAACTCTCCAAGCGATGCTACGCCACCAGTTGACCACGCCTCAAATTCCCGTCCTCGTTCAAAGGGACCTGTGATGAGGGAGATAACAACGGTCGCCCCAGAAGCAAGCGATGCCGCAAATGAGACGGCCTTGGGCGACATTGCAACGCATTCCATGAACATACGGCTTCCGCCAATCCTTTCCATTCAGTCGCACTCGAAATCCTCTGATCCTGCTAACGATAGACACGACCAATCCCTGGACCTATCTACAGACATCGCCACCACCGCCTCTGACCCTCTTGCGAGCGTTTCCCACACCATCATCTCATCTACCCTCCTTCGCCGCGATATCGAAGAGACCCTTGGCATCGCGAACAACATGATCTTTTTTTTCATCGTATGCCTGAGCTTCTTCTTGGTGGTAGTGATATGGACGATACATTTCGAATTGACGATTCGCTGCGCCAAGGAGATCGCGCTGGGTATTCGTCCGCCGGCGCTGCCGTGAGACGACATGCGAGGCTGATAAAGAATTCTAGCGGCTGTGGCAACATTCTCGCTACTCTCACACATAGTCTGGGTTCAGCTCGTTCTATTCTTGGCTCTAGACTACGCGGATATGGCGGTGGAAGTATGGAAGGATTTATCAATTGATATGGTTTCAATGGGTGCTGTTTGTTTAGGGTTCCGAAAGTGGGAGGTTTTGGATGTTGAGACCACTTAGTCCTGGCATGTGAAGGGGAACTCTGGGAGATGGGTTTTCAGTGGTGTGTTAGATCAATTGCTGTTTGTTCGCCACACATTTGTTGGGCGGTGTCATATGATGCCATAGACATTTAGCATACTAAGTTAACTTGCTCAACTGACGAAATCACACCCTTTTTGGCTTCATGAGCTCTGTTATCGTTCGAGTAGACCAAGCCTGTCCAGTAAAACAAGTAGCACTGAGTTGCGGTGCAGCTGCTCTTGGGTCCCGAGTCGACAGGCCATGTTACTCTCTGAACGTTTGGGCCAAATGCCAAATCATAATAAGATACATGCTCACTTGATTCGCAAAGTTTCTGGATTATACAGAGAGAGAGAGAGATGGAGTGTCAGGATAGAGAAGATAGATAGCGAAGAAACGTGCCGCTTGCTCACTTGCCGTGGCTGCTTGACGCAAGCGAGAGGAGTTGGGAGTGCCTTTTATCCCATTTTCGTGCTTTTGTTTCTTGCGCCTTTTTCTATTCAATCATCTCATTGATAGACCCGTAACGGTAGAGCAGATTTCCCTAACGCGTGCAGGATCACTCACTAAAGATCCAACCCGTCCATCAGCACCACAACTTCACGTTCCTGTCCTTCCTCGCATTCCAAAAATGGGCCTGAGCGTCTTGGTCATCTTCGCCATCGTCGTCTTCATCGTCGTGATACTATTTATCCTGTACAGAGTCATGAACTCCACCGCCAGCCATCGGAGTCGAATACGCATGCGCGTCTGCGAAGGCAAGCGCCCGCAAGGCTGGGACCGCGAGGCGAATCCAGTGGATCCCCTGCAACCTATGCGTGATGTGGTGGGTCCAGGAGTGCGGCTGAGGGATATTCACACCAAGGTGGAGGAGGGGGAGTGGGTGGCGAAGGTTAAGAAGAAAGAGAAACAGAAGAAGAAGATAGAGGGGGAGGGAGAGAGTGGGAAAGGAGCGGAGGGAGGTGGAAATGGGCAGGGAGAGGGGAAAGGGAAAGGGACAGGAAAAGCAAAGAAAAGTGGAAGCAGCAACGGTAATAATGGTAAAGATGGAAAGAAGCAGAGGGATGGGCAAGGGAATGGTAACGGCGGTAACGGCAACGATCAAGGAGGAAGCAACGCTCAAGAAGGTGGTACTGCAAACAATAATGGTAGGAATGGCATTGAGCAACAAACTGGAAATGGACAACAAGGTAGTGAGAATACAGAGGAAAATGAAGGCGAAATGGCAAATGGACAAGAGGGTGACGATGGAAATGAGAGCGAGGGTGCAGATGCAGGGAATAACAACGCAGAAGGAAACGACGACGAAGAAGAAGTCGACAACACAGGAGGATATGAGCAAAGCGACAACAACCCGAACGTCACCGTCACCGTCATCAGGGCTGAAAATACCAATGACAATCAGCAAGAACACCAGATCCAAACTCAGAATGTAGGCGACCAGGAAGGTCAAAGTGGCAATACACCGAGCAGTGAGAATAACGATGGACAGCAGCAGGGACAAGGACAGGGACGAGGGAAGGGGAAAAAGAAAAAGGGAAGACGACGATGAGGATAAGCTTCTCACCCAAGACAATAATAAGCATGATTGAGTACAATCCATCAACGGCAGGCAGGCTCGTCACAGAATGGGGAAGGATGTCGAGAAGGCCGTCTCTTGTTCTTCAACTGGTTTATTCTTGTGACGAACAAGGACATGGCGCAGAGGATGGTGATGATGTTGGAAATGTGGTGACCAGCACGAGGAAGCCGAGCGAAGAGACTGACGGGCTTGAACTGTAAGTTGGGTTAATACATGGGTTTGAGATGTGAAAGATCCATTTTGTCTTTGCTGTTAAGCCAAGCTCCAAGTGTTGAACCGCGTCGCAGGGTGATCATCCTTGTCCCTGAGGTTGAAGGCAGTGACGGTTTGGGACCGCATATAAAACCCCATGTCGAAGACTCGATCTTCCATACCATAAATCCTCTTCCATAAACCAGCCCTCCTCGAATCAGAAACACCAACACCTAAGCTTCTGAAAGACAATTCATCAAAAAGGGTCTAATCAGATTTTGAACTCACAAATATCAGCCATGAACGGGTGGTGGATTTTCACCATTGTAATCATAGTCTCGATGGCGCTTTTTACCCTGGCGGTCCTTGCTAGATTGAGACTGAGAGCGCAAGCAGCCCGCATAGCCAGGTCTGAGAGACCAGACGCTGGAGCGAGAGATGAGGAAGTTCCACCACAGGAACCACCATCTCATGGCTGGTACCGATAAATTACCAACTGCCATGGACGAATCTGTGCTCCATCTCCTTTGCTGAGCGGGTACAATTCGAGTCATGCTGGCAGAAAACGACTTCTTGCTGGTAAAGTTGTTAGTCACATCATGAGAAAACGACTGCCAGGCTGTCATGTTGCTGCGATGGAAGTGGGTCAACAACAACACAAACAGGGTGTTGAAAAGCACTTCAATAGCTCTGGGAGCTTGTCTTTGTTCAAGGAGGTTCTCCATGACCCAAGACAGACAATTGAAAGCACAAATCCGAGATCGACTTCGATAACTCACGCCTGTACGAGCATCAAAAACATTTCCCTTCTCGCAACCTTCAACAACATGCTCACGTATATTGCATGGCTGCTGCTAGCGCTTTTGCTCGATATCACTGGTCTAGTCATCATCTTCGGATATTTTTTGTACGCAGGCTTTAGCGAGGATGATCAACCGAACGTCTTTATTGCACCGAGGAGAGCTCGAAATCGGGCGCGACGCAAGCATTGAGGCGGTGCGGACTGACACGGATTCTCAAGTACAGAGCTGGACTTTGAAACGGGGCTTTTCCACTGTACTTTAGTCTCTCTTCGCCAGGCAACAGTAGGCAGAAGACAGGGAGCTGGATATGTGCAGCAGGCCAAGCGTGGTAGCAAGCATGGATATCGAGATTGTTGCTTCGATTGGAATTCCTATTGATCTGAATCATCTGATGTAGAAATTCATCCTCAGGCCAAGTGCATCATGCATCAGGCCAATCCTGGGCGAACCTATCTTCTATTGCGTATTCGAGTTATGTTCTTTTTGGAGGGGGGGTGCGTGTGTGGATGAATAAAACTGATTTAGAAGCATGTGATCGACGTTGCTGCAATAAATCAAGATTGTGTAGCAAGACAATTAGAGGTCTTTCGATGCTAGAAAGATCAACCATCATGTGCAAGCTGACAGCCAAGCTGCCTGACACTGGCATAAAGGCAGGCACCGTGTCAGAGGCATTGACGGTCCTCTTTTAGATGCTTCATCTCTTTACCACTCACGGATGCTTTGATAGAGTTTGATTTGAGAGCACCCAGAGGGAAGATCTGCCGACGAAGCTTCCCACCACAAAACAGCCTGAACGCAGTCACGGCGCACTTCTCGGATTCGTGCTCTTGCAAGACACTAGAAAGGCCCGTGGCACTCCAAGGAAGGATCGTCAAGGTTTGACAGGCTTCAGGGTCATCAGGTCAACCGAGGTGGAGGGTAGAGTGAGAAACGTTGGCAGAGTCTGACAAGGGTAGCACGGACGACATTTCTGTGTAATTGTTCTGTGGTATTTCAGCCTGGGATGCCGTATTGTTCCTGGGAGGATCTTCTCTCTCGGACTGCTTCAGAGTGCGTGGAAAGGGGCGGATTGAGGGACAGTTTCATTTGGATCTGCATGTCATCAGTAAACTGGACTGGAGAGAATAAAATGTCATGGGACATGGACGGGCGATGAGCAGCGGAACTAGGCCTGCACCAGCCTAAGCTTCCGCTCTCCGCTCCCTAAAGCTGCCCTTCCGCGTGTCTTGCTGTCTATCGCTTCTGCATCCAGCGATCCGTTTCTCACACGACTCGCCTGTCATTGGGGTTTCTTTGTGTTCCCCTGGATAATTCACGTACCATGCACTGGCAGTGAGAAGCTCACGCACTTATCGCGCCCCTCAGAAAATGGAAGGAATGGGCACCTCGGCATGCTGGATTTCTCGATGAAGGGAGGCACTCACACGAAACACTCAACCACCAGTGATTTTGAATGTTTGCTCCCCTTTGCTGTCACGGGTTGACGTCGTCTCTTTCTCTTTGTCCTCTCACTTTACTCTTCTCCATGTCCATCAACTCATCTCACATGTAGCCTTGCAGCGAGAATCAAACGCCCCCCCAAAGGTCCCCACTACTTGACTCCGCTGAGAAGCTGACCGCGATACCAAGACACCAAATTTCCCTCCCTCCATGACCTAACATCTTCACACTTGCCGACATGGCTTCGACTGTGCTAGGTCTGGTCTTTCGACGAGTCTCCTTTTACTCTTTCGGTTTCTTCAACTGGTGTTTGTTTCTAGGTTTGTTCATCAAGAATGGGACGTTCTTCAAGAAGGATACTGAGAAGGATAAGCTACAATATTCCATCGGTCAGTGAACACAAGAGTTGGGAAAAATACGTGTCTAACACAGAATCATACAGCAAGAGATGGCTTTTGGAGTTTGAGCAAGGCACCCTTTCCAGACTTCAAGCACTATTTCTACACCCTCCGCAATGACCTCAAGCTGCACTACATCAGCAATCGAGACAAAGCTTCACCAGGCAACTTGGTGATCTTCTTCCATGGCTTCCCAGACAGCTCTATGATGTGGAGACATTTAATGGAAGAGCCAGCAATACCAAAGCAAGATGCTACCCTTGTTTGTGTTGACCTGCCAGGCTACGGTGGGAGTGATAGCTTCAAAAAGTACGACACGGAGGTTCTGGAGGCTCTGACGGAGTTTGTCGTTGCGATGAGAGAGAAGTACATTATGCCGGACAGGACAGAGGAGACCAGCACCTTCATTGTTGGGCATGACTGGGGCTGCCTTCTCAGTTTTCGACTCGCGGCGGAAGCCTCGTCCCTCGCGGACAGATTCATCTTGACCAACGCTCCACATGTAAGGCATGGCTCCGACTGGGTTCTCGGACTCTACTGACATGTTAAGGTCGAACTCGCTTTCGCCAACAGAGACCGAATCTTAAACTCCGCCTCGAAAATCTTCAAACAATTCAGACAAGCCCCCTCAAAGAATTTCGGGTGTCTGTCCAAAGCCCTGAATACGTTGAAGCCGTTAATGCTGCAAACCATGTTGATGGGCTACATCTTCGCTTTCCATCTCCCCAAGGCATTCGTAACATACCTTGGTGTTGCTGGAAACTTCTCGTTCATCAAAGGAGCCAACTGGTCCGCCTACGGCAAGGGATCCAAGGAGTACCGTGTCCAGGAATGTATGGCCTCTTCCTTCGGTCCCGGACCAGCAGAATGCAAGACATCAATCCCCGTCGCCAATGGCACACGCACCAACGGAAACGCCAATGAAGAGACGTACGGCCCCACCGTCTTACAGAGAGCTAAATCTCCCCGCGAAACTTTCTGGAACCAAACAGCCTACTATCGAGACGGAGTGGCCTGGAAACCCTGGACCAAATCACTCGAGACCATCACCGACCTCTACGCCCTCGAGACATCAGCATCCGAATCTAGCAGCCCAGGCCGTCGTCGCTCATCCGTTTCAAACTCACTATTCGTCGACCAGTACAAAGGCTGCCTCCACGCGCCGACATACATCATCTGGGGCGAAAAGGACCAAGCCTGCTCACGACCCATCTGTCTCGACGGAATTGGTGATTACCTGGGCAAAGACAGCGAAGTCACCCTCTTGCCACGAGGCGGCCATTGGACGGCAAGCCAGAAGGAGTCTCGCGTCGCGCTAGCCACGGCGATTGGTCTCTTTGTAGCCAGCGACGCGAAGCCCGTGCCCAAGATGACCACTGAGATCCAGAAGGTCTATGATGGCGCGGTGCTCATGGCGAAGAAATGAAGCATGACACGAGGCGATAATGAGCATGAACACGAACATGAACATGGGTCTTGAACGTTATTGGTGCGTGATTGAGATTGAAATGCCCTTGATCTGAAGAGAGAAACTCAGATGTGCTAAAGTGGAATTTCGAAGGCTCGAGACTTGAGCTCTACCTCTGTACAATATCCGTGGCTTTAACCAGTCCACCACCCAATGCAGCAACTGGCGTTACTCCTGTATCCTTCGAATCCAGGATGATATGTAGCTTAGGTCCAACGAATCCAAATGAATAAACCGTAATCGAGCTGCCCTACTCGCCCAGCCCCCGAAATATGTATACAACTTGAGCTGTGTCTCTCTGCCTTACACCAATTGATAAAGTACATCAATTGATAAAGTGCCTCAGAGAAGAAAAGAAGAAATTGAAATCAAAAGCCCTCCATGTTGGCCATCCACATATCGATCAACATGCTGTGAATAATGAGACCCGCACCTAATTTGTAGTCATCACTCCCTCGAAAGTCACTTGGACGCCTTGCCCGGCATTTGGGATGGCTTTCGCTGCTGTTCCCGGAGGACCATCGCTGCCTCTGGCGGCCCTCATAGCTCTCATCGCCGCTCTAGTGTCGTCGGCCTCAGAGTCGTCAGCGTCCAAATACTTAGCGCCCAGCCCGACGGGTCTGCGGGCTGGAGTCTGTCCTTGTCCTGGTACAGGTCCTCGTCTTGCCCGTCGCGGCGCTGTAAGTGGGCTGTCATACGAAGGTGTCGAGTCCGCGACATTTGGGAGCAGTCCGGTAAGGAGCTCTTCCATATCATTCTGGCCGATCGCTGCCACGGCTGAGTCTGGGGGCAGTTTAGGACCGAGCTCTTCTAGACCATTATTGCCGCTCGCTGCCATGGCTGGGTCTGAATGGAGCACAGCAGTACGATCGGCCGTGTACTTCGGGGGTGGGAACGAATTCCGTGTATGACTGGCACTGCTGGCAGAGCGATGTGAATATGTGTCCGCAAACGGAATCTTGGCTCTGCTCATCATTCGAGATGGTGGCTTCGCTGATGATGCGTAAGGGTTTGACGAAGGAAGTGGGTATTCCGCCTGCCTCTCTCGCTCTTCGTTTTCGACACGATTTCCAACGGCAACCTTATATTTGTTACGCCATCGCCGAAACACGTAGAACATGCGCAGAAGGCATTCAATACCGATCATGCCAGCTGCGGCGCCAGCTCCAGCCAGGAACAAGTCGATAGACGAGTAGCAATTGGGCGTGCCAGAGTCTCTGGCAGTAGGAGAGCGAGGGGACAGAGCACCGACTTTGGCACCAGGAAGAAGATTGTCGGGAGAGCGATTGAGCGGATCGTGGGTCGATATGCCGATGTGAAAGAGTGTCGAGGGCTGACCGGCTTTGCTGGTGCAGCCGTACGCCATCGTGACGAGAATGAGGATAGCGCTGATGAGGAATATGAGGAAGTAGGTGAGGCGGGAGAGATGTGTGAAGCGCATGATTCTGCTGCTTGGAGCGAAGGTGAACTCGCGCTTCGAGGAGAGACGGGGACACATAATAGTAGGTCTACTTTCTGTCCCTGGCACCTTGAGATGTCAGATCTGTTTGGCTTGAGAGATAAGTATTGGAAAATACAGAAAGTTTGGGTGAAGGTGACAATATCGCTCTGGGTTCTCCTGGAGGCTTGAGGTCTTCGACCTGCTTCGGCGCTGGCTGGTCTCTCGATGAACTTGATCCAGAGGTATGCAGAGAACGAGAGTGATATAAATATCGTTCGGGGGCTCTTTCATGCTCGTGGTGCGCGTTTGGGAGGCAAGAGCTCTGACTCAAGTCTTGAAGACAGCCTCAGTCATGAGCATCCCCGGGCGGGTAATACTTGCATATATGCCAATCCGATGTACCGGCTCGTTTCAAAAAGTGAAGATATCACGCATACTGCGTTCCTGAACCCTGTGAATCGCATCATGTCAAATTTTGCATGACTGGGGGGAGATTATTGCGGAAAGTGAAAGCAGTAGCAAGGCACTCGGGCTTAGGAAGAACAGTCAAGGTCGGGAAGTCAAACAGAATACTTGTATGTACAGGTATTTGACTCTTCCGTCTCCCTTCGAATTGAGACATAACAGCATCAAGACAATTTCTCGTGCTCACAATTAGGATGCGCATTAATATCATCCCGCGCCGCCGAGCTAGACCAGTGACTTTTTTGCTCGCAACATATGCAGCCGTTGTATTGTGCTGGATCAGAAGGCTTCTCGATCGACCTGACAATGGCTCCCAACTCCGGCGCATCCGTGAATGATTTTCCCAACCTGTGCCTGGTATCATGCTAACAACACCTGACTCTTCAATCCTAGAATAGCAGTTCCAAACAGCAACAACAAGTGAGGGCGGCGAGGAATGCGGCGCAACATCCATCTGCAGCCCCTTGATCTGGACTTCTTCCATAATATCCTACCGGTGGTCCTTGTTGATAGTACATGCCTTGTTGCGGACCCGGTGGACCGTAATATCCATAAGGCTGTTGTCCAGGAGGGCCTTGGTACGGACCACCCGGAGGACCTTGATTCCAACTTTGAGGCGGTGCGTAGCCACCTGAGGGATCTTGGGCAGGAGGATATGATTCAGGAACTGGGCCACGAGTTTGATCGACTGGAGCACCAGGTGGATAATATGGGCCTGCGTCGTGGTGGACTTGCGGAGGTTGCGTGACTAGCGCACTTGGAGGGGGACCCGGAGGAGCTTCGTATTTTTGATTATCGGACATGTTGAGATGAAAGTGGTGGAAAGTGGGATGGGTTTGGAGGAGGTCTGCGAGCTGTGGTTGACAAGAAGATCAATGTGCTTCAGATCAGTTCGTTGGGGGCTTTTTCGTGGACGCCTAGTGGGATTGACGAAGATGCGCCGTGTTTCACTCACGACTTTACTGGGCTGTGGGATGGTCAATGCAGCGAGCTCGTGATGAACTTGAAGCTCTTTCGACGAGGGAAAAATCACTGAAGCAGGTACAAACCAACCAGGTATTTGAGACGGGAAGAGATTCGCGAGGGTTTCAATTGTTCAATCGTGGCTATGGCCATTGATTATGCGATGCGATGAGGCAGCTTCGGCGCAGTCGGAATCGGCAGAACGAAGCCTAGGGACCTGGAGTTCTAGTTAAACATTCTCACTCAGACCTCAGACTCAGCCACTGGTCATTGCCGCCCAATGCCGAATTCGGCTGTTTATTCTATCTGAGGCTTGAAGTCTGCAAAAAAGATCAAGCATCCCGGGCAGCAACTGAAGCGCCTGGCTAAGTGCTGGGCAGCGGATGGACAAACCACTGGTGAGCAAGTTGAAAGGTGACACCATGCCCGAAACATGATCTCCCGAGCGAGGCACTTCTCTATCTTCGTCTGGCTTCGTTTTAAATCTTCTCGAAAGATTCTCGTTCGTCTCGCCGATCTCGGGTTGTACTCGATCGAACTCTCATTTCCAACAGCCGAAGTGCCACCGTTTGAGGCCGTCCGAGATGATTTGACTGTGGACTGCTCTTGAGGCCTGAGCGGTCGGACTCCGTACGAGGAAAATTGGGAGACTTGATGCGAGATATTTGAGCACGAACTCTTGGTGGCTATGATGGAATTTCCCGGGCGTGTCGACAGCCTATCGACACTCCCCACTCGTGGCACCACTGAGAGTGCTAGAAAGTCTCTTCTGCCACTCTCGTACTCAACACCCATCACGCCCCTGTGGCCCTGGAGGCCTCCCCCAATCCCATCAACCCCCATATCACTGGGCACATTTTGAGCGTCACCATATCATGTTCTAGCCCATTATTCTTTGCGACTGGTCTGACGGCAGGCCCGGGCCCTCGCGTTTGCCGGATTTTTCAAGATTATCGTCGCGTCCCAAAACGATCCTGTACATCATAAGCGGTCAAAAAGTTGCAAGGACCAGCACACAATTTCCAGCAGGGGAGTGTCAATTGACATGTGCAATCGTAGATCAATGGCACTGGGGTACTCTCCGGCGGTCTCCTATCCGGCACTATCTGCCAACGATTTGGAAATGTAAAGTCCTGGGAGCACAGGAGGAGTACCTTGTAGTACTGGTACTGCCAAAGGGAGTACGGAGTACAGTACTTTGTTCCACTTCGCGACTTCTTTGCGCTGTCCCCCCGTCGGTTGGTACCCTGGTAGGGATATGTGTTTGGTAGACGATAAACATGGGGGGAGAGGCAAGACCCCACTGGCACCACCACCACGACCGCTTCCACTTCCACCACTCTTCCCACCATCTTCGCGTAACCAAAACACTCCCATGCCCAGTCGATCCTACCCAGGTGGCCCGAGGTGGCAGCCTGTGTAACCCTCTGCTCCTTCTCCTACTCACTTTTATCACAACAAAAAAAAAAGTCACGGGCGGATTATCAAGGAAAGGAACGGCAAGGATGTTTCGGTGGGGGTCGAAAACCGACGGCGGAGATCCCACGTTGTTCCGTTCCGCCTTGCCGTAGCGAATGTAAAGCTGGCTTGACTTTCAATCCTTATCATTCTCATCAGCAGCAGCCTCAAAGCGTGCACCCAGCGGGCACCCAGCCATGACCCAGCCCATCCACCTATGATCCCAAGCAACCAAGATCGCCTACAGGCTACGTTACGCATCAGCGACGAAACGTCGGGCATCGTTGGAGGCTAATCCACGCCATCACTTCTTCCGATCCATGTCCATCTGCCTCGCATTTTGCCATTTCTTGACCACCCCCCGATTGCTACACGCCCTCTGATTCGACCCGACCCTCCTCAACAGGGTTAAGAAGGACCCATTGGCCTCACGGCACGCAGGCACATGCCTCCCAGAGCCTGCCTTTGCCCGGCAGAAAGCCTCGATTGACCCGAGACGCACTGGGCAACTACCTCCTGCACCTCAGCATCTGCACCTGATAACGAACCTTTCGTCGCTATCCAAGTACATCCACCCAGCTGATAACCTACTCCTGATCATCGCCATTTGAATACTGCGTGTTGGGACTTTGTTTTTCCTTCCCTCTTCCTCTCTCTTCATCCACCTCGACATCTTTCCCACGTCGCCTGTCCCCGATACAATGAGCACTTATCTGTGGTACGCGTTCAGCTGGAGTTCTCTGCGAAAGAGCTTTGCGCCGTGGTAACACCCACCCCCAAAACCAAACTGTGTATGTCACCACGTCACCTTGGCTCACCGTACCTTCGCCCTTGTTCCTTGTGAGAGTTGGCGCGATAACAGATAAGCAAGGCTGACAGTTGCCAGGTCAAACGGTTCGCTCTCCCAACTCTCTTGACATATAAGATATCAGACTTCTGGGTGATATCGCCCTCTTCGGAGGGGGAGGAGGGGGATCTCCCCTACGCCTCTGCACCTCACGGGCATCTTCACATGCATCGTAGAGACTACAATTTGTTATTCTAATCGGATCGACCTGCCCACACGGCCGTGGCTTCGATGTTTGGCTCGAATGCCTTACCGCTCCCCCCACCCTTCGCCCACGAACATCGCCCTCTCCGGTTGAGCGCTGAAAGTGCCCGACCGCTCCCTACTGGAGAATGTCGCTACCTCCTACTCCATCCTTCGGCCCAAAACCAACGATGTTCATGCCAATCCTTTCACCTCAACCGAAGCGCGCCGGCAAGCATTTGCGAATGCGGTCACCAGGCCTGCTACCATGTTCACCACGAACTAAATGAAAAACAACCTTCTTCAGAGACTCTCAATGTTGTACTTGATAAACTAAATGCTGTTGTGGATAAAGTCAAACGTTTGGAGGAAATCATACAGAATGAACGCACCAATCGGGAAAATACCTTACAACGAGAAAGACACATGTGGGAGAGAGAAGTGCGAATCCTCCGTGAGGCTCTAGCACCATTCTATACCAGTGAAAAAGAAATGCGCCGGCGCGTTATGGAAGTCGAAGACAAGGTCGAAGGCAACTATGACGAACAGGTTCGTCTCAGAGATCGTGTGGTTGCAGTCGACGATGTCACCATGTCAATTGAAAAGAGAGTCGAGGAATTGGAAGGCTCTCGTTCCAAGAGGAGACGAGTGGGTCGGAACCACATTCAAATTCAAGAATCGAATCCACAGAATGACTACATGTCATCGGATGCCGACAATTTCAGGCGAGTGTCGTCAAGCAACGATGGGGGATCAGTACGCACTCCTTCCTCAAGGGCCTTGTCACCCAATGCTGTGCCACCTCCTATCGAACCTGAGGGACCTCGCTCCAGCGGCATTCTCAACCTCGTCGCTGAACAGCCACGACCTGTCACATTTGTCAACCTGCCTCAGCGCTTGTCACCACCACAGGAAGAACCCAGATCAAGTGGCTTTCTGCATCTAGATCTAGGGGAACGACTCAAAGACAAGGTGGCCACAGATCACGCAACGCAAGTCGCTCTTCGTCAAGCTCGAATCACTCCACCCCAGGACAAGCCAAGTCCCGTTGGCTCTGTGCATACCAACCCTGAAGCTCCCTATATGGTCAACAGGACTCCTCCAGAACCAGTCAATACTAAATTGCCAATCATCGACATCATGGTCCTGCCCGAAAACATGTCGCCGAGAAAGAGAAAACATCATCTCGACCACATTGCTCTAGATGTACTAGCAGACGTCACCTGTGCAAGTCCACTCATCCACTGATGGAATCCCCCTTTTGTTCTAAACCCCAGCACTCATTTACGGCCTTCTACCATGATGATATGGTAACCATGACTCGTTTTCACTTCGGTATCTGTTGGTTGAGATGGTGGTCAGCGATGGAGGATAGTGAAAGCAGGCGATTTATTTTGTTTGAGCGTTTCAGCCCTCTTGGTCCAGTCTGTCGGACATGACTTGCTTTCATCCCTTTGCTATGAGGACCGAAATAGTTTTGGATCACTCATTCTATAGGCCACCCTTTTGTACAGATAGACTTAACCACACGGTCTTTGTTACCGGTAGTTTTTCAGGGAGGATATAGACGAAAAACACATGGCTTACATTTGGGGTTTGCTGTTGTGGACGGTTCTAATTCGTAGGCGACCTTCTCAAAATCGCCGTGTAAGCTGCCTCTCGTCTTCCAGCCTAGCGATCCACCTGGAACCGTTGATAACGGACCTGAGTGTTAGCCGATATGACGACCCACGGAGTTGGCGGCTTTGCTGATACATTGCATTGCCGAATAGAGTCATCATACCTTGACGAGCCTTATCCTCGCTATATTCCCTCGCCACGTCATCGAACTTTGCACCTTCTCGCAATTTGGCGAGGGCTTCTTCTTTTTTGGAGTGCTTTTCGCACTGGATAAGAGGTGATAAATATCAGATCAAGTTAAAATCCAGGCGCACATTATGTGCAGTGATGGTGTGTGTCCTCCAGATCAGATAGGAGAACCGGACCAGACCTACCAGAATATGTCTCACGTTGATGGATTGAGCTGATTTCAACTTCCCACTGCCGCCAGCTGCTGAGCTGTCATCATCTTTGCCCTTTCCTTTACCTTTGCTGCCGCCTGCAGAGGATTTGCCAGAGTCCTTGCCTTTGGGGGCCATGACAATGTGCAGAGTGTAATAATCAGCTGTGGTGATAAATTTTTTAATTCCGGCGGCACCCTTGACCTTTTAGTCGGGCGTGTCGGGTGTCCCCCCCAAGATGGACGGGGCTTCGGGCTTTGAAAGAGTTGTAGGCGGCTACTAAGGGACCAGAATTAGGGATGTCTCGCAGTCAGCCAAATAGAGCAAAGAAGCGAAAAAGACTTCGAGATCAGCCCGATATGGTATGGTGGGTGAGACAATCGAAGAGTGGAGCCGCTAATGACGTTCTGAGCCACAAGGGCCAACTGGCACGAGTGCCACTCCCGTGTCTGCTTGTTCAGTCAGTGTCCGAGTCCCCCTTCACTGCACCCAGACCTTTGGGCGAAAAACTCAGGGCAGGTCATGCCCAACTTGAAGGGGTGGATCTCGAACATCAGCTTCCCAGCAGTCGCCCGTTGCGCCCACCACACGCTCCAGGCTCAACACAAGAACATACACTGCAATACTGGCAGAGAAACATGCAGCAACACAAACGTTTGCCATTTACATACACCATGAATAGCCATTTGCGAACTATATAGCGACTATCACGTGACTTCCCCGGTTCTGTTTGTTCCTGCTGGAAAGGTGCCGGGATTCGGATTCGCGTGAGAGTCTTGAGATGGTCATTTAGAGATGCGGATGAGCTTGGGCTTGCAAAACGGCTGCGCCAACTGCGACTGACTCTTGCTCATCGCTTCCCACTCATCCTCATCTCCATTTCTTCACCCATCCCATCATCCATCAAACCATCATAGTATTTCTTCCCTAATTGGGAACATTGAATACATTTGCACTGGCCCAGCTGAGTGATGATGGCACCAGCCCCTTGAACCATTACCTGTCCATCAGGTAACACGACTTGACTGAATCAGCCAGAATTCTTGCGCAGTTCTAAACGAGCTGTTCAAAGGTCATCTCCCATCTTGCGACCAGTCTCCATCGCGACGCTTCCTTGCCTCTAGAATTCCTCTACCTTTGTACTACGACTAGGCCATGGAGATCGAGCAGAGACGATAGATAAAAATTCCTTATCCGGGGGGTCCGTCAGTAATACGACAACACCACAATAGATAATAAAAGCACGACACCACCCAGGCAGTGGTCACGGCGCCCAAAAAGAATTCACCATGTCGGGGTCGACGCCTTACGCGGTTCGATCGCCCTCACAGTCAAACCAGTATCCACCACCTTTTTCACCAACTCACCAAACCCGCCCATATTTTAGCCATGAGCCATTTCAAATACCGCCTCCTCAACATCTCATCCAAACACCACCTCCTCCACCTTTTCCTCCCTCATCTCTAGTGCAGAGCCCTCTTCATAATCGATCGACGCTGGCGTCGCCTTTACCTGCGCCAACCGCCTTACCACCTCCACCACCTCCCCCTTCTTTAGGCGCAGGACCACAATATCACCCATTGCCATCAAGTCCCCCATTTCCTCTTCAGAGAACATACTCCGGACATCTCGTCCACCCGACAATGTCGGCGACGTATGATGTCAATCCTTCTCACGCGCACCCTTTGGGACCACCGGCTTCCGTTTTGCAGTCGCCCTTAAGAGAACACC
This sequence comes from Cladophialophora exuberans, assembly GCA_030068005.1. Lineage (NCBI taxonomy): Eukaryota > Fungi > Ascomycota > Eurotiomycetes > Chaetothyriales > Herpotrichiellaceae > Cladophialophora > Cladophialophora exuberans. The sequence continues at coordinate 252,743 of JANSVK010000025.1, read as the reverse complement.
ACAGTCTCATCAATGGCAGATCGAACGAGAATCCACCATCAGAATCACGTCCACAGTCGAAAGATGTAACTTCACACCTTGTCCCTTAACGTAGATCCACGCTGACTTACCTTGTTTTCACAGAAGCCCGAGAGGTCAAGCAATCCCATGTCTTTCGCAAGTATCCTTGGTCCTTCGAACAATGAACCTTCTCCGAAAATTTCTGAAGCAAAACAACCTCCTCCAAGACCAGCGACGCCACCTGCGAAGCCTTTTGTAGAGACTAGACCACTCCCTGAAAAGCCTTTCGCACCGAAGTTGCCAGAGATCGGCTCGATTCAATCTGTTGTAAACGGCGACATAAAACCACAACCCAAGATGGAAACCGTGCAGGTCCAGAGAAAATATGTCCCTCCGCCTCCGCCACGCGTCAAACCCACGCAAGAAGAGGTCGAGAAGATATCGAGTGCGTTGAATGCCATCGACAGTACAGATTTCAGTGATGTCGAGAGCCCTGGATGGTCTGAACACATGCAGCGATATAAACAGAGAAGTAAGAAGAGAGCAGCCGATGTCAACGAAAGCGAGGTGCACAAGCGAAAGGTGAGTGTTTGGATTTTATCAGGGCGGTCGACCGCCCTATCCTACTGCCACACAGTACAACCAAGATCTCAACTAATAAATTCTTTTTTTAGCGTCGTCGTGGTGTCTTCCTTGACTCTCAAATTCATGGTATGAACAAGAACGTCGTTCAAGCCGAACAACGCTACCGTGATCGATTCGAACCTATCGCTGCCAAAGAGATCGCAGACAAGGACCACCAGAGTGAGAAGGAGAGGAAGAAAGACATGCAGAGAAAACGCCGTCGTGAACAACAGATCCGCAATGACAAAGAGAAATTAGAAGAGCTGGAACAACGTGCCAGAGACGCTCCAGATGAAGAAGAGAAGATGAAATTGCTACAACAAGCCGAAAAGGCTCAGGCACGCATCCAACAAGCTACCGAGAAACTCGAAGGTGTGCCTCCGCAAGAAGATATGGAGGTCCCAGCTCCTGCGCCAAATTATGACGGCGGCATCACCTCATCCTTCCAACTTGACACACCCGAGCCCGGAGAGCCACCAAAGAAGCGCAGCAAGAAAGAACCCGGTGCTCCCTCCGCGCGTCTCAAGAAGTCGAAAGAGAAGAAACAAGCAGAGAAAGATGCTGCGCAGGCTGCGTACGATGCAATGGAAAGAGATGCACTCATCACTATCGCGCCAAAGGAAGAAGCTACTCCTGCTCCAACCACAAAAGGCAAGAAGTCCAAAGAAGTCGCTGTTACTCCTCCTGCACCGACAGTCAACTTTGAGTCAAAGGGTTATAACCAGATCTACGAACAGATCTGGAGAGACATGGCCAGAAAAGACATCCCCAAAGTTCACAAGCTCAAACAGGCATCCTTCGCCACCAGACAAGAGAATCTGCGAAAGACAGTGATCCTTGCAAGCAAGCAAGCGCGTAAATGGCAGGAACGTACCAACAAGAGCATGAAAGATACCCAGGCTCGTGCCAAACGTGTCATGAGAGAGATGATGTCCTTCTGGAAGCGCAACGAACGAGAAGAACGAGACCTTCGACGCATGGCTGAGAGAAAAGAAATCGAAGATGCTAAGAAGGCCGAAGCTGATCGTGAAGCCAATCGACAGAAGCGAAAACTCAACTTTCTCATCTCGCAGACAGAACTTTACTCACATTTCATTAGCCGCAAGATCAAAACAGATGAGATCGAACGAGCCACTGATGATCCGGAGGTCGCTAGTTCGGCAGCTAAAAACCATGCGTCCTCTAGCACCGCCCAAGGCATGGATGATGTTGGACTGTCTGATGAACATGGAAACCACAAAGTCACCAACTTTGAAGATCTTGATTTCGACGCCGAGGATGAATCTGACTTACGCAAAGCAGCCATGGCCAATGCTGCGAGCGCGTTGCAGGATGCTCAGGACAAGGCTCGAAACTTCAATGGAGAGGATCAGATGGCTGCATTCGACTCTAGCGACATGAACTTCCAGAATCCTACCATGGCTGGCGACGTACAAGTGTCTCAACCAACAATGTTGCAGGCTCAGTTGAAGGAATACCAACTCAAAGGTCTCAACTGGTTGGTCAACTTGTACGAACAAGGTATCAATGGTATTCTGGCAGATGAAATGGGTCTCGGAAAGACTGTTCAGTCAATTTCCGTCATGGGTTATCTTGCAGAACAGCACAATATCTGGGGACCGTTCTTGGTTATTGCTCCTGCATCCACGCTTCACAACTGGCAACAAGAAATCACAAGATTCGTCCCGGCCATCAAAGTCCTACCATACTGGGGAAGTGCAAAGGATCGAAAGGTTCTTCGCAAGTTCTGGGATAGAAAGCACATCACCTACACCAAAGACTCCGAATTCCATGTTCTGGTCACATCATACCAGCTTGTGGTACAGGATGCTCAGTATTTCCAGAAGATCCGTTGGCAGTACATGATTCTAGATGAAGCTCAGGCTATAAAATCTTCGAGCAGTTCGAGATGGAAGACTCTTCTAGCTTTCCAGTGCCGAAATCGACTCTTGCTCACCGGTACGCCGATTCAAAACAACATGCAGGAGCTTTGGGCATTGCTTCATTTCATCATGCCGACTCTGTTTGACTCGCATGATGAGTTCAGCGACTGGTTCTCCAAAGACATCGAAAGCCACGCCCAGAGCAACACCAAGCTGAATCAAGACCAACTTCGGAGATTGCACATGATTCTCAAACCATTCATGCTGCGTCGTGTCAAAGCTCACGTACAGAAAGAACTGGGCGACAAGGTCGAGAAAGATGTCTTCTGTGAACTCACATACCGACAACGAGCATACTACGCAAATCTTCGCAGTAAGATCAGTATCATGGACCTCATTGAAAAGGCTACATTGGGAGGTGATGAAGATACCGCCACCTTGATGAACTTGGTCATGCAATTCCGAAAGGTTTGTAATCATCCAGACTTGTTCGAGCGCGCAGACACAGCTTCACCCTTCTCTATGTCGGCTTTTGCAGAGACCGCCTCCTTTGTGCGAGAAGGATCATTTGTCCAGGTTGCCTACTCTGTACGCAACCAGATTCGGTATGATCTCCCTCGCGTGTTGTGCAACGATGTGGGTAGACTTGATATTGCTGGACCCAACAATTCGCAAGCTGGCTTTCAAAGAGCTGGATTCAAGACCACCGGATTGGGCGGTCTGATGAGGATCTGGACTCCTGAGAACATCAAATCTTCGATGCAAAGCGATGGTGAATTCTCATTCCTGCGTTTCATTGACACCTCGGTCGGCGAAGCTACTTCTGCTGCTGACTTCGGAGTGTATGAGCGCTGTATGCGAATGAAGAATCAACCTAAGCGTGTAGTGCACATCTTCACCGATTTGGATGAAGAATCACAGAAACCACCAGCACATGCTCTATTCAATTTCGTCGAAAACAACCCTCGACGTGCGCTGATGGATTTGGATCCTAACTCGACTCTGGCAAAGCTCTGCAACATCTCAAAGGACAACATCAGTGAACGAGGATTTTCTGTTCTGGAGCCTGCTGCCAGACAAAAGGCTTCAGCTCCACCCATCGAAATCAACTGCTTCGACCAATCTTCCATCTCTGAACGCCAGGTGACATTCTTCAACATGAACCTTCGTGCTCCAATGTATCCACTGGAAGAGTCAATCGAAGAAAAACTACTAGAGCGAAATGTGGATCCGAGCAACTTCCCGCCCTCTAATTTGCTGCCGAAGCCAGAGAATATCAAGTCTCGATACACAGATATCTCTGTTCCTTCAATGCGCAGATTCGTCACGGATTCTGGAAAGCTTGCGAAGCTCGATCAACTCCTTCGAGAACTCAAGAATGGTGGCCATCGTGTGTTGTTGTACTTCCAGATGACTCGCATGATCGACTTGATGGAAGAGTATCTCACATATCGCAATTACAAGTATTGTCGATTGGATGGAAGTACCAAACTGGAAGATCGTCGAGATACAGTACACGACTTTCAGACAAGACCAGAGATTTTCATCTTCTTGTTGTCTACTCGTGCCGGTGGTTTGGGAATCAATTTGACATCTGCAGACACCGTCATTTTCTACGATTCTGACTGGAATCCTACCATTGATTCTCAAGCTATGGATCGAGCTCATCGTCTCGGACAAACCAAACAAGTCACAGTCTACCGTTTGATCACTCGTGGTACGATTGAGGAACGAATCCGTAAGCGAGCCATGCAAAAGGAAGAAGTTCAACGTGTGGTCATTACCGGTGGTGATGGAGCTGGTGTGGACTTCAATACTCGCGACAAGAGAGATCGTACCAAGGATATTGCCATGTGGCTCGCAGATGATGATCAAGCAGCACTCATTGAGCAAAAGGAGAAAGAGGCCGCAGAGAAACCAGAAGAAGAAGTTGCAAAGAAGCGAAGTAAGAAAGCTGCTGCAGCTGCTGGCAGGAAGAGAAAGGGAGAGATGAGTTTAGATGATATGTATCATGAAGGTAATTTGTCGTCCCTATGCTTATCATGGCTACAGCAACTGACTCATTCTGAACAGGCGAAGGACATTTCGAGGACGCTTCTGCGAAACCATCCGGCGCAGCGACTCCAGTTAGCGCAGCTGAGACGCCAGGACCCAAGAAAGGTCCAGGATCCCGAGGTGGTCGTGGCGTGAGCAAGAAAGCCAAAACCGCCAAACAACGTCTTGCTATTATCGACGCTGAGGGCGATCTCGGCATGGGCGGGACTTAAGACTCGAGTTGAGGTTTGAGGATGAGTTTTCAAAGTTGAATTGTTTGTGTTCAGATGGATGATTAGTGGGAATGATCAAAAATGGTAATACGGGATGAGATGATTTCGGTGGGTGCGTGCGATTGAGGAAGAAAAGATTTCATTCAACCGAAGCCGACACAAAACATGACCGGTAATAATTGATGATATTCAAGTTGGGAGGAGATCAAAACTCAAGGGGGACTGGCTTTGCTGGGTGCAGGGACATGGCGTGGCATCGCCAGGGCGTCCGCATCGCAGCTATGTGAACAGTTCGACAGGGGCATAGGCTCAGGCCAGTGCAAAGGTGCAAAGGTGCAAAGGTGCAAAAGGGGTGGGCGGGTAGACCAGCTTGTATGTATTACTACGATTCACCTGCCTTCGAGTACCTAGGTGCAAATGGATTTTCACGGTGCTGCCTTCCAGATGAAGGGTACCTTCTTTTGTCTTGATTGATATTGACGTTTCCCTGACCTTTTCCATTCGTCGCGATTCGGGAGGGTAAGGGTACAGATATCGTAGATTTTGGCTTAAGAGTGAAGTACGGACGCGCCGCAGCGGAATTTGCATAATATAACTTTGAGGATAGAAATAAGTCAACTTAGTATGGCTGAGAAATGAACTTTCCCGAGCGTACTTCGCCAGAGATACGATGCCCACGCTGGCAGTGAACGAAACAGACCAGTGTCGTAGTCTAGCAAAATCACGATGGATGTCGTAATCATGAGGAGGTACGATGCCGTCACGGCGCGCAAAACAATGCACTTTTGACAATACACGATGTTTTGCGCACCATAAACAGCGTCGTAGTTCCAAGAGAGTGCGATGGCCCTCCCGGCGCACAAAGCATCACGTATTGTCAAAACTGCGGTATTTTGCGCGCCGTGACCGGTGTCGCAGTCTCCCACAACTACGATGATCTTCCCGGCGTGTAAAGCATTGTACATTGTTAAATTTGCGATGTTTTGCGCGCTAGTAGGGGCATCGTGTTTGTGCGAGACTGCGACACCGTAAGAGGTGAATTCATCATTTGAGCATCGCGCTTTCTCAAGAGCGCGACATCGGCAGATGGTGGAAGAAGTAGTGAATGCAATTCTCAGACGTCGCAGTTTCCCAACCATGCGATTGGGGGTCGTGGTTCAACAAAAGCGCGATACTGCCCGGGCAAGTGAATGAAATTGTTGGCATCGTAGTTTCCTAGGTCGTGCGATATTCTAGATAGTGGTTGTCAGTGAAGCGAGCGAAAGACGGAACGCGGTTTCTTCAAAGTGCGATGTAAGTGAGCGTGGAGTGAAAGCCTAAGGGAAGCGCAGTCTTGCTCAGCTGCGATGCTGTCCAGGGAAAGTTAAAAGGAAGTTCCGAGACCAAGACGGAGACCGTACTTTAAGAAGACTGCGAAATAATGAGCAGGTGAAATTGAAAAATGGCAGTCGTGGTTTCGTCAAAGCGCGATGGCTGCCGGATGGCAGTGAATAGGGAATTTAGACGTCGTGGTTTGTAAGAAGCGCGGTGTTTATCAGAAGAAGTAGATAAGATTGGGAGAGAGAGGTCGTGAGTTTTCCAAAAGGAAGTGAATTGTCCGCCCATGACACGGCTGAGTAATGGGGGTGGGATCGCTGGGACAGAGAACGAGGAGGTATCAAAGTTGAGTATTTTAAGTACATGTACAAGGAGTAGAGGAGGACTGGTAACATACAACCTAGTAGGCAAACACTTTTTTGGGATTATAGACAGGTATTTTTGTGTGATCCCCCTTTTTCTGATGAAGGCATGGGTACATACGTAGATTCAAATCGCAACAAGGACGTGGACATGAAGATTACCTATCCAGGCAGAAACAACCATCCTGAGAACTCTCACCCCAACCGATTTGGAATCGTCTAAACCCTGGGCTCGCCCTCGACGACTTTTTCAGCGTTGGCATCCGACTCTTGCACACTGTCTCCGGAGGGAGAAATATCCCCTTTCCTAGTTTCCTCGCCAGCAATAACCGCTCCGTTCTTCTCCGGTGTGATGGCGGTGACGGCCTCCATGACCTCCTGGGTCTGCGGGCCCGTGAAATTCTTCCTGCCATCGACGACCCAAGTCACAATACTCACGAGGCCAATGACTCCAAAAGCGGCAGAGCAGTAATTCATATTACTACCCGTGGCGGGTCCGACCTGGGGGAAGTTGAAGTCTATACACGCGAAGATGATGAAGACGAGGCCAATGAGATTGCAATAGGGACCCCATTTTCCTAGCGTGTAGGGTCCGTTGATGTGCACGGCGGCCGGGTTGTCCTTCGTGCCCCAGAGACTCCACAGGCGCACGAACAGCGGCATGCCGTACGAGAGGTAGAAGCCGAAGGTGGCAATGGAGATGACGGTAGAAAAGCCCTCGAACGAGGCGTAGTAGATGCTGTTCAAGCCGGCTTGGAGGATGGCGCACAAGACGATGCTGTTGATGGGCACTTGGGTCCGCTTGTCGACCTTGGCGAAGAATTTGCTGAATGGAAGCCCGTGGTCGCGAGAGAAGGCCCACAGGGCACGAGATCCCTCGGCCATGAGGCTGTTGCAGCAGATCAGGGTGATAACGGTGATCATGGCCGCCAGGGTGGTCGCGCCGCCGATAGAGCCGGTGCTGTCGGCGAAGATTTGAATCAAAGGCACACCAGTGGGGGTGAAAGCAGTAGCTTCCAAGTCGCCGATACAGAAGAACGCGGATATCAAAAAGATGAAACCCGTCACGGCGCCTAGGTAGACGGACAGGATGATGGCCTGGGGCGCTTCCTTGGCTGGGTTGATCATTTCTTCCGTCATGTGGCTGGGCGCGTCGTAACAGCACATGCCGAACAAGGTCTGTAGCAGACCGATCATGACGGCCATGCCACCGGATGAAAATCCCGTGTCGTTCTGGAAATCGGAAAAGACGAAGCTGGCGGATTGCTTGTTGTCGTTGGCGGCGAGGATGGTGATGATGACAACTAAGAAACTGAGGATGTTCCAGCAAACGGCGAATGTCGAGATTTGGTTGAGCCATCGCGAGAGGAAGCTGTTGGTGCAGGCGGCTACAATGGCCAATAGGTATGTGAGTAGTACGGTGTGCCACCGTTCGATGGTGTAGGTTTGGTTGTTTAGTTGGGCCATTCCAAGGATGAAATTCGCAGTGATCTGGACGAGTTAGAACAGAATAGATGGTACGGGGCATTTAATTGTGCTCACAAAATTGTTCACGGCTCCCATGGCGACAATTCCAGTACACATGAACCAGCCTGTCACGAATGCAGAGCCTCGAGCGAACTTAGGGGGTGCCAGGATGGCTACCCAACTGTATTGACCTCCTGCGGTAGGATATGCCTTGACTCCGGGTCAGAAACCGGATTCATCGTCATACTTCAAGGTTACTCACTGAACACATTTCGGCAAATGAGTATGCCACTGTCAGGGACAGCAGACAAATTCCTAGCCATGACCAGACCATGACGGGCGGACCACCTGAAGTGATACCGACAACCAAAGTACCTCCCAGGGCGGTCCAGCAAGTGACAATACTGAAGCTGAAGCCGACCATGCCAATGAGTGAGAATGAACGTTTGAGTTCTATTCAGACCGAATATGTTAGATGACGCATCTTTACACTCGTCCATCCATCGAATACATACCTTGCTCATAGCCCAATTTGGCCAGCTGGGTTTCGGTCGCAGTGGTCGAGTCGAATGCTTCATTTTTCTTGCCGCCGCTCACAATCGACGACAGACGCCTGACCGCCGCCATATTGCTGCGGTGTTTGTATTTCTTCGAGAGGGGCAATTGTCAAGTTGAACAAAATCAAAAACAAAAAAGCAGAAGAGGGGTTGCAGGAGCAGAAGAATATGGACCTAGACAGCAGCAGGTCGGCAGGTCCAAATAGGCAGGATCCAGGTCTGGAATCAATGCTTTTCAATATAAAACAGTCACCCACCAAATAAGCTTCCCATGCTTATCTTGGACACCGCCGCCATGTGTCTAGTTTGGGTGTAGTAGGCACTTAGTAGGTGGACGACGACGCCGATCTAGAAGCGGACCAGAGGTGCCCCTGCGCCCGTAGAAATCCGAAACACCCTGTTATCGCGTGGCAGGAAAATAAACGGAGCAGCTGTCAGCGTCAAATCAGCCAGCGACAAGGAGATCAGCGACATGGAGTTTGTTTAACGGGGCGAGCTGTGACTACGTATGCTCGGTATGTTATGTTCGTGGATGGGATCTTTCACCTTTGATGTTTCCTTGAAGGTGAAGCTGTTTGAAATTCCGCCGAGGCTTTCGAATGGTTGAGCTTGAAACTTGGCTGATAAGGAGGACCCCATGGCTGCTGTTGACAGCGTACATTGCCACTGGATGAGGGTATAATTTATACGAGGATGAGATAACTTCATGATATTACTTTCAAGTTGGTGTTGATGGGAAAAATAGAAACAGCATCGTCATGATCACCAGGAGAACCCAAGCCAATGGAATTGCCCGTAATTGACTATGGGGGCGCCTGCGGACATGTCCTTCGAGTCCTTCAGGCTTTCATTCAGACTTCTGAGAGATTTCATTTCAACGACTCTCTCTCATCTTACCACCAAGTCCACTTCTGACTCTGGTCTCCCGATCATTCTATTAAGAGCTTGGATGCGTCAATTTCTCGTATCTCTCTCCCAAGGCACCATACCAGCGATCAACCATCTCACTCGCGGGTCCCGGCGCAATCATGTCTTTGCCCTGTGCCCAGCCTTCCTCCACCTCCTGAATGAACTCGTCTACACTCATGGCCGAGCTATTCTTCTCCTTGGAATTGTCGCTCGGATCCGTCCTGTCCCGATGCAATGCCGTGGCTACCGTGGGAGGCGCAATCTCCACCACCTTGATCTTCCCCGATGATTCATACTGGGTGCGCAGGTTGAGAGAAAACATATGCACCCAAGCCTTGGTTCCGTTGTACACTGGGTTGATGATACTGAACGGATTGAATGCCAATATGCTGGACACATTCATGATGACTCCCTTGGCGCCTTGAGGTAAGGACGTGAAATGTGGTAGGAATGCTAATGTCAAGTGCATGGGTCCTCTGATGTTGATGTCGATTTCCTCGTCTGCCCTGCTCAAGTCAAATCCGTAATCCTGCCTCTCGCTGATATTGGGAAATTGAAATGGTCTCTGGACACCAGCGTTGTTGATCAGACAGTTGACCTCGGGATGTGCTGTGAGGATTTGATTGACGGTCTCCGGGATGGCCTTTGTGTGGCCTGTGTCGAGCACATAATACGCCGTGGCATTCAATTCAGATACGGTTGATTTTAAGCTCGACTCACTGCGTCCGACGAGAATGACCTTCTTGCCGGCACGGATGAGAGATTCAGCCATGGCCTTGCCAAGGCCAGAGTTGCCGCCTGTGATGACGGCGGTATTGATGAGGGAGATGGTTGATTCGGACATTTTGGTTTTTGACGAACGTGATGTGACTTGGAGAGAACTGAACTGACTTGTTCAATGTGGTCGATGCCGTGCTATATACTGTACATACCTTGGTGACTCTATTTCTACTGCGTCCTCCATGCTCAAAATCTTCTTTCGTCATCAAGCAAAATACCAAAACGGGATATACGTCTAGCTAAGCCAACAGACCATTGACATGGCATAGAAGACCTGCCCGATATCGCTTCGGTCGCTTCGGCCTTCTTAGTCATTGCGCGCATCTTGTGCAGAGGTTGAATCTGGCAATCGAGGCGACCGGAACAAACCCTCCGGACGGAGCATTTGACTTTCGACACGACAATCTTCGCCGTCACAATCACTCTGTAACAGCAGCTTACCAACCCCTACATTTCTCATAGGAAAGTCAATTTCATCACGCGGGACAAGCGGCCGACAGAATTTAACATGCTCTGGTTTCATCGGAGCCTTGTCTCAGCCTCGATCGAATCGGTGCGCCCGCTTCGGAACGATTGACAATGGACGGCGGCGACCCAAACGTTCCGACCATCACAAATGGCTCGGGACTCTTTCGCAGGAAGGCCTGCGACCGCTGCAGAGTCTCCAAGCAACGCTGTGACAGCTCACCGAACTCTTCGATATGTCATCGATGCTTGAGAGTCGGTGCCGAATGTAGCCTTACCGGTATGCCCATACTACCTTCATCTCCCATTTCAACCTTCGTCAATAAATTCCCGGCCAACGCTCCGATGCCAGGTCCCCCTTCCGCGGGCAATGTTCGTCGAGCATGTGATCGTTGCAGGACATCTAAAAAACGCTGCATTCGTTCATCCCACTTGCCAGAGTGTGATCAGTGCTTGAAGAACAATCTTGAATGCGTTACTGGTCCCGCTTTGAGATCTGGACGACCATCAGCTCCAGCACAAAATGGATCCACGCTGGGCTTGAACACTCCTAATTCAAATATCGATATCGACATGCCTCTTCTCCTACCCACCCTGGCCAGCTACGTCCGCATCGAAAATGGATGGGCCGACAATGTGAACCAGAGCGGCGGCGGCGGCGGTCTGCCCGACGCTTCGGGAATTCCGACTACGACTAACCCTCCGCCGCTCCATGACCACTTCAATAGACTCGGCGCTCTCCAACGCGAGATCCTAGGAGATGTGGAGCTCGTCAAGCAGTGCAAGGCCGCGGATTCATGCCCCGAATCAACCCTTCCACCCGAATATGGCTACAATTCCTCCGCCATCGTCGGTCGAATGCTGGGAAATTCTAAATTGCTTCTTGAAATCACCGACTTGTTCGAACCGGTCACGAGTACGAGCACGTCGTTGGCTCCGACTCCTCGAGAAAATAGCAATGAGCCAAGCTACGAGGCTGGTGTTGTCAATACTGGCAAAAAGCACTGCGACGCGCCCACCGCCATAGCTCTCTACGCATGCTACATCGGCTTGATTCGCATCTACAGGACGAATTTCTCCAGCATCCTCGATTCTATTCCCTTGCTCCTGGGCCAAGATCAACAAGGGCCTCTTCCGCAGCTATTTCCCGGCATGAATCTCGGCGGCTTCTCGCTCGAGGAACGCCTGGATCTGCAAATCCAGTTCCTCATCCAAGTCAGTGAGGACATGTTATCGAAACTGGAAGCTAGATTGGGCATCACCGACTTTGATGGAAGTATGAATCCTTCTGTCGCTCCTAATGCTGCTGGAGAGAGCATCATTGCACCGCACAGAGCCAAGGTCCTGGCTGTCATGGTTCAAGAGGAGGCTCTCGAGCAACCTCCCCTGGACATGCCGCGAGGCCATTGTCCACCTCTCAAGGCAATCCTGAGCAGTCTCAAGCGTATCATCGGCAAGGAGGACAAACGAAATGCTCAAGGCTGAAACAGAGCCCACTACCCTCGTGCCAGATCACATACCGGTCATCTCGGAGATGGTCGGGTTCCTCCGACTTGAGACAAGGCCGATTCCCCTATCCCGCTGCCTAGCTTCCGCAATCCCTCCGATGCTGGCCTGGACAAGGATCCAATTGCTGCCATATTCGTTTAAAAGATGCCTCGTCCGCCGCGGGTACAGAGACATCGTCAATCTGCTTAAGGGAAGTAACATCCGCAATCCGAATCAACGAAAAAAGACTACCATGCCATCGACACCGCCCGACCATCAAGGCCTCTCCGCCATGTGGTGGTCCGCCCGAGTACGTCCAACTGTCCCTGTCCCATCCCCCCTTTTCTCTGCCCAGCTGACTTTTTCTCTCTGTTTCCAGAACCCCCCTTCCAACCCGACCACCTCGTACGCCGGAAAAACCGTGCTAATAACCGGCGCCACCTCGGGCCTTGGATTCGAAGCGGCCGTGAAATTCGCCTCTCTCGGCGCATCACGCTTGATTCTAGGCGTCCGATCCCTCCCGCGCGGCAAATTTGCGAAGGAGCAGATCTGCCGGCGCGCGAACGACATCATCACCGCCTCCAATAGCAGCAGCAAGGCCAAGTTCACCGAGTCTCAAGTCTCCCTGTACGAACTCGACATGCTCTCCTTCACGTCTGTGAAACGCTTCGCCGAACAAGTTTCCGAACAGGAACGGCACCTGCACGTAGCGGTGCTGAATGCCGGCATCGCGGCCGCGGGGCATCAGATCGTCGCGGAGAGTGGGTTCGAAAGCACCATCCAGATCAACGTGCTCTCGACGACGTTGCTCGCCGTGCTGCTGTACCCTGCGCTTCAACAAACCGCGAAGGCCAGTGGACGGCCAACACATCTCGAGTTCGTGGGCAGTGTGGGGCATAGGATGGTGAAAGTGAACGACGCCGAACTAGAGCGGTGGTTGGAGATCGCTGACAACAGCAATAACAAAGGGCCAGCAGAGAAAGACACCTTTCTGCAATATGCGAGCCGCAAGGCCTTCTACAGCATCCAGGGCCAATACACCCTTTCGAAACTGCTGCTCATGTACGCCATGGAAGGGCTTGTCTCTGCCACTTCATCGTCCACCACCACCACTCAAACTCCAGACGTCATAATCCTAAGCACATGCCCAAATCTCTGCCGCACAAGCCTAGGCCGCGATTTTCCGCTCGCATTGAATATCCCGAACTACATCTTCCAGCTGATCTTCGCGCGGTCGGCGGAAGAAGGGGCGCGGATCCTCGTCAGCGGCACGGGTCTGGGTCCCGAGGCCAACGGGGAATTTTGGAGTCATGATATCTTTGATCGGTACGTCTTCCTTTTGTTCTTGAAATGAAAACGTTCTGTCGCGCCTCTCTCTGTTCTTTGATTTGGCGTGAAACAAAAAATAAGCTAACCTCATTCTTTTCTCTGCCTTGATTAGGAAAGGCGACCTTGTCACGAGCGAAAAGGGCAGGGAATTGCAGAAGAAAGTGTGGAGTGAGATCGTGCGCGTTCTAAAGGTGTATGTGCCAGAGGACAGGCACGGGCACGGGCAGGGGTACCCTATCTAGCTGCTGTAGCTAGGCAGGGCTGGCAACGCGGAGTGGGATCGGATAGAAACGTCTGCGCTAGCATCATCTAGTGTATTGAGATGCTTGTGGCTGGCTCAATGACATGTGCTGCGCGCTCCGTATGGCACTCGTAACGAGACTTCTTTAGAAGTTGGCAGTTTCGTCTTGCTACATACTCTATCAGCACACCTATAACCCGCCATCCAATGTTTAGTAGACTAGATTGCTTGCGGATGACAGATGTCCAGAGAGTAGGGGACAGCGGGAACAAAAGCAATTCTTCTTAATTATCGTCTCTTGATGGTGTCATCACCAGGGATGCATCAGGAAGTTCGACCATTCTATGGGTCTCCCACCAGTCCCGCAGAGCTTCACCATCGATGCCTCGATGTGGAACGCGGTGAGTGAAAAAGCGTGTAACCGCCACCGGGGCCAGAAACTAGACATGACCGAGGAAGCAGCAAAGGAACTCTTAGCCGGAACTCTTAGCGGAGTATGAAGTTGGGCAAGTGGTACTCACCGTTCATACTCATACCTATCTTGAAAAGTATCGCGAACGACTAGGCTAAGGATGAACCGGAAGTTGACCGAGAGCCGGAATTGGAGTGGAAAATCGTAAATAGTCCTGCTCGGAGGCTTTTGGAGACGAAAGTGAACCTCGACCTGGACATTATCGCAAAGATGGCGGCCGCAGCGGCAAGTTTGCAGCGTTTACGTGCATTCACAACCTGTGATGTGAGTTCTCGATATTTCAAAGGGGCATAATAATCGCTAACGTGGATGTGTGGCCAGATCGGGGATGCGTTGGTCAAGTTGAAGTATCCATTGGGAGGCTTCCTGCGCGATATCAGAATGTACTCGCCAGAAGCAACAGCGACAGCGGCAGCTTCGGGAACCATTTTTGGTCCTGCCGTCACGGTCAAGATGGTTGAAGCAAGTGATCAGAGCTCTCCGTCTCCATCGAAGCACTTTGCAGATTGCAATGAGCCGGGCAAGATCATGTACATCCAACAACCCAAGGGTCTCTATTCGGCGTGTTGGGGTGGATTGATGTCGACACGAGCCAAATACATGGGAGCAGAAGCTGCTGTCATTGATGGAAGGATGAGGGATGTCAGAGAGCATCGAGAGATGGGCTTTCCGGTAAGCCGATGAATCCTGAATCGTTCACTTCAGCAGACTGATGGACATTCCCCAGGTGTTTGCTCGAGGGACTTCGATCCTAGGTTCAAACACGTTCACCAGAGCATCAGAGATCAACGTGCCTCTCCAATTCGAAGGAGATCTATGGATTCATCCTGGTGATATTCTGGGTGGTGACATCGATGGGGTTGTTGTTGTGCCTCCTTCGCTGGTAGACCAAGTTGTGGCTCTTTGTCAGGAGAGGGCAGAGATTGACGAGAAGACTTTTGCTGCCTTGAGAGCAGGAGAAGAAATGGGACCAACCATAAAGAGATTGCGCAAGAGTTCTAATTGATGGGAAGAAGCGGCAGAAAGAATTGATTTAATTGTGAGCTTAGAGCCTGGATAGCACTTAGATGTACAGTACGTACCTGGAGTTCCAGCCTTAATGGCCTCGTTTTAGGTGGTAACACACCTTTTGGGCTTGGCGCTTTAGGCATGACATCCCCCAATTTATCCCCTGGAATACAATCTTGAACTAACCACTAACCACTTCACTCCCGGTGCATCTCCCGGCAAGTGTCCGCCCAGCTCAGAATCCCCTCTGCACAAGTCAAGAGAATGTATCTTTCGCAGCAGAGGGATTTGAAGTCTCTACAGGGCATCTCATCTTCTTTTCTTCATCATCATCCATATGCCGTCGACAAACAAAAATGGTACAAGGCGTGCCTAGACCACGCCACTACCAGAAGAGCTTGAAATCTTGGAGTACTCGCAGTTTCTTCAGCACTTCCACCCTCGCAATGCGCCAGAACAAACTCCCAGCAACCTATTACCGCGGCGGCACGTCAAGGGCGGTGTTCTTCCAACCGAAACACCTTCCACAGGATAGATCGCAATGGGATTCCATCTTTCTCGGCGTCATTGGCAGCCCCGATCCCTGGGGCCGTCAACTGGACGGCATGGGCGGTGGCATATCCAGCCTGTCCAAGATCTGCGTTGTCGGGCCATCTACGCATCCAGACGCGGATGTCGATTATACCTTTGCAGCTATTGGCGTTAAGGACAATGAGGTGGATTTCTCCAGCAATTGCGGTAACATGACCAGTGCTGTCGGTCCTTTCGCTGTAGACGCGAAGGTATTCCCCGTCGAACCTGACGAGGAGAGGGGGCTTGTCACGGTGCGGATCCATAACACTAACACTGGCAAGATCATCCACTCGACGTTTGAAGTCGAAGACGGCGAGGCCGTGGCCAGCGGCGAGTTTGGCATCGACGGTGTCGCGGGCACGGCGTCACGGATACAGCTCGATTTTATCAACCCTGCTGGATCCAAGACCGGCAAGCTGTTGCCTACAGGGAATAAAGTGGAGGAAATCGACGGTGTCAAGGTAACATGTATCGACGTGGGCAATCCGTGCTGCTTTGTCCAAGCATCGTCCCTGAATGTCGATGGTGGCATCATGCCCGACGAAATCGAGCAACGCTCTACACTCCTCAAACAATTGGATTCGATACGAAGACAAGCAGGTGTCAAGATGGGTCTGGCACCCACCCCGGTAGACGTGCCTGGCAGCATACCCAAGATCTGTCTCGTCTCACCTCCGCCAGACTCAACCACCGAGAAGATCGACCTCCGCGTCCGCGCGATTTCTGTCGGCCAGCCGCACAAAGCGGTTCCCATCACGGTGGCGCTTGCGTGTGCGACGGCGTCGAAGATCTCTGGATCGACGGTGCACGAGTGTTGTCGCTCGAACAAAGATGGTCCCGTCGATCCCGCTGGTGTCACGCTCGGCCACGCCAGCGGCAAGTTGATGGTGGGTGCCGAGTTCGACGCGACGAGCGGTGATTTGAGTTATGCGACGGTTTTCCGCACCGCGAGGCGGTTGATGGAGGGTGTCATCTATTGGAAATGATACAGTGAGAGTGAAACGTTCTAGAGAGGCGTCCTTGTTTGATGCTTCTGGAACCCCCGCTTGTGTTTGTGCCAGTGTTCTGCTCTCTGTGTGCTTGACTTCTCGATCCATCTCGCAATCTCTGTCTGCCAGCATCTCCACCACACCACATTAAGCTGCGTTCTAGCCCATCGCAAGTCATCCCGTTTCTGAAGCACGTCCAAGCGGCAATGTACTCGCCATCGAAGGCCTAGGGAAGGCGATGCGATCTTATCTTATCAGCGAGCCAGTCCCCAGGTTCAAGGTTGGACATTTACCGAGGCACATCTCGCCTTCCACCAGACACCGTACGTCCCATTTCCGAAGCATTGCCTTGGTGAGAAAGGGTCATGGATAGGTAAGAATTTGGTTTCACTAATCATAAAGCCGGCGGTATAAGAAGAACATGTCATTGTTGGTCTCAGCACTTGATTTCCTTCAATTTTCACACTGTATAGAAGAAAACGCAGAGATATATCAAGCTTTGGGAATTTTGTCCAAAGTCAATCGAGACCAGCAAGCACGGAATATTCTCACTGTCTAGAGAACGGCTTCAGCAGTATCCCGACGACCTCGATATTCTACTGAGATAGCCTATACGACAACATCTTCACCCTTCACACAGCCCAAAATGGCACCAACGACACACCTCTCCCTCATCCACACCCCCAACACCTCCTCCCGCGACGCCCTCATCTCGAAATCCACCTCTTCCAGCAGCAGCAGCGCCTCAACCCTTGTGGTCTTCACGCCCGCAACCCGTCCTAAGGCAATGTTGGGCATGGTTCCCGCCTCCGAGGCCGAGACCTTGTTCGGAGTATTAGAAATCGGCGGCTCTTCCCCCTCACTCTCCAGCTCCAGCGACGTCAAAGTCGAGACGTCGCAATGGACACAAGCGGCGGGCTTCACGGCGCGCAAGGGCGAGAGCAAGTCTCCAAAAGCGAAGATCGTCATGCTGGCGAAGTTCGTGCTCAAGGGCGAGGGAGAGGAGATGGCGAAGAATCGACGGGGCTTGGTTGAGGTGCTTGGGTAAGTAAATTTTCCTCGCTTTCATTTATTTCCTTCACCCATTTCTTTTCTCCGGCCTCCCACTGACCATTCATCCACAGCGATTTCTGCAACTGGGTCGAGTCCTCCGAATTCGGCACGCTGACGTACTCGGTCTTCGTGCCCACTTCGGCGAGCTCGAACGAGGTGCTCATGTTCGAGCGCTACGCCGACCTGCCTGCGCTGGGTGTGCACGGCAAGACGGCCGAGTTCAAGAACATGTTCCGCGGCACGGGGCGGTTCATCCACGGCAAGAAGACGGTGCTGAGTGAGTGGGAGGAACGCGACGGCTCGAGTGTCACGAGAGGTGAGGAGGTTAAAGCAAAGTTGTAAAAAGGAAGAGAGCTCGCCATAGAGGGAATAGGAGGGAAGGTGTATGTTGACGAGCCAGAATCCCGAAAGAAGATAGGTAGGAGGAACTGGGTGTGTAACTGAAACGACACGACAGATCAGATCAACGCCAGTCCGACATTTTCCAACAGATTAAACATTGACTGAGTAATCTTGTCATTCGTATTGACAAAGCGAAGGACTGATGATCCCGCTTCAGAAAATATCTAGTAGCTATCTTCCATAGCACGGCCCTTATAGTTGCTGAATTCTGCACCCCGGCTGTATACGGTAAATGCTCGATGATGTTGGTCGATGATGATGATGGTCCCCTCCGATCACTTATTGAGCTCCTCCCCCACCTCTCTCTTACCTCCAGTGTCTATTATTCTTCCTCGTCATGTAGTATCAGATAAGCCTGTCCCGTCCCATCACCTTCGTGACGCTCATCGATAGCTCTCAAGTGCATCCCCAGCCCCAACACCCCAGGCATTGCATTGCATTTCAGTAACAGATCCTTCTTTCCCGGTTTTGTCTCCTCTTGTATTCGAAAACGCCAAAATGAGCCGATTATCCATTCGACTGCATGTGTCTATTGCTGGGTGGACTCGAATTCTCAAGTCAAGTATATGTACAATGATCAGCGCCAGCTGTCGTCACAAGACTTTCGATAATGTGTGGCGTGTTGTGTCGCCAGTCGAAAACCATGTCTGAAATTTGGTGAAGTGAAATCGAAGCCGTACTCGACATTTTCATTTCGTCATTAGTATTTTTCGTTTATGGGTTTTGGTGTTTAGTAAAAGAACGCTGCGACAAAGACCACTGCGGTGAAAGCCGTGGTAACGCTATACTCCAGTTCGAACCATGCAGTTTGTGGTGCAAAGGCAATCTTCTTGGCCTCGGGCTTAGGATGGGCAATGCCAGTTTTCGGATCGCGGTCCAAAAGTTCTTCTCGGTCCGGACAATTAGGAGGATCCACAGCGTAGGTGAAGGGAATCCAGAACGCGGAGCAAACCATGATCCAGGCAAGTGGAGGCTGGGTCAAGTCAGTAATGTGTATCTTTTCTCGACGGCGTGAAACTTACCCAGAATGCATGTGTAACGAGACCAATCAATTTTCCTCTCAGTGTGTGTTGCGTCAACAAAGTCCGGTAGGTGGAAATCGTGACAGCAACCAAGACGAAGTAAACGTAAGAGACGTGGAACATCGCCATGTAATTGACAAGAATTGTCCAAAGACGACGATACATTGGTGCTCTTAGTTTTCTGTCCCGCTCGTTAAGTGCTGATTTGATCGAACCAGTCGCTTTGAAGGCTTGTCTCTGCCCACCCAGCCAAGTTGGTAGAACGAACGATCTGATGATGGTGAGAGAGATGTAGGGAGCCATCCAGAGCTGATACCTGGCACCTCTTTGACCGGTGGTATATCCAGCGGGAATGAATAGAACAAACTCGCATAGACGATTCAGAACGACGTTGGCAAAGCAAGCTCGAATGAGCCACCGAAGTTGTGTGTCATTCGAATATGCCACAAGCGGTCGGTTGGAGATGAGAACGATCGGAAGGGCAAAAATCGAGAGGGTGAGGAAGATGTTGAACAAGCTCAAGAAAGCGTAGATGAAGCTTGAGGATCTTTGGGCAAAGGTCATTTGCTTGATCTTGTCGCCCCAGAGGCAGAATTTCAGCTTGAAAGCCGTATCAACTGTGCCGATAGCCCATCGGGTGCGTTGCTTTAGATGTCCACCATAGTCCTCTGGAACAGTACCGAATTGGAGCGCTTCGTGAACGAAGGCGGTCTTCCAGCCAGCTCCAAGAAGAAGGGTGCTCGTTGCAACATCTTCGGCCAATGATCCACAAGGAAAGTTGCCAATTTGAGCGAGAGCAGCAGTTCGCGCAACGTAGCCAGAACCCGTGCACCAGGCAACTCCTAAAGCGTCTTTGACCGGTTCTGAAACATGGACGAAGAAATCCAAACTCTGGCAAAGAGGATCATCCCTTGGGACGTTGTAGAAGAGTTGAGGGGGGCAAGCAAGCCCCATCTTTTCATCGATCAACAAATGGGGTAGTACCGCTCGCAGCCAGGCTTGCTCAGGAATCATGTCAGCATCTAATGCAGCCATATATTCACCTGCACCACCAGGCAACGTGTGAACAAAATCCAATCCGTAGTTCAAATTGCCGGCTTTGAAGTGATGAGGAACGCCAGGGAATTTCGGGCGGCGGACATAGTAAGCGTTGGGGAATGTTTCTCGCATTTCTTCCAGGACTTTGGAGAGTTGATCTGATTTGCCATCGTCCAACAGCAGAACTCGGAAACGGTCTTGAGGGTAGTCCAAATCGAGGGCAGCTCGAACAGTGTCGAGGACAAGGTCATCATCCTCTCCACAGCAGGTGATAAAAACGTCGACAGTTGGAACCTCATTACCAACAACCCTCAGCTTTGGTCGGTGTCTTTTCTTGAGAATGAACAGAGACCAGATGGTCTGCATGAAGATCGGGATCGCAATTGAGATCTCAATGGCCACGAAGACCCAAGCTAAAGGGAAGGGGGCGTTGTAATGGTTCTGGGCATACACAATGAAGGTAATGCGCAGGCCGAAGTAAAACCAGTACATGCCGAGTGAGACCAGACACAGCAAAGGGGCGAACCAACGAAACAACCACCTCTTCTTGCCAGCGATGAACTCGCTATCGTCTCTCGTGTGCAGTTGGGCAATCAAGCCATCTTTGACCCAATCTCTCTTAAAATATGTCGACGGGCTGTCGGGGTAGAGGGGCCTCAAGGTTTCTTGACTTCTCTGTGTATTGTCAGTGACTATTTTTCTCACCACAGACCAGTTCAACTTACGAAAGGAGATGGTGAGGGATAGGGCGAGGAGCTTCGTGTCTGCGAGCCAGAATACGACGAGTGTGCTCCTGGAGCAAAAGAAGGGTATGATCCATGAACAGTTGGTGTATCCAGATTACTATCTGGGATACTCTCCGTCATGAGATCAGACAAGGTCCTGTTATGCAAGTCTGATACGCCTGGTCTCCGTGCCAGTCTGCCGTACTGTTCAACGGCAGGATCGGTCTCTCGGTAGTTCCCGTATATGGGATGTGAGGATGGAGGAGGTTCGAGGAAGGATTCTTGACTTTGTCGTGGCAGTGAGGGAGACGATACTGCCGACAGCTTGATTTCTGTCATGGGTTCTTGTTCGGATCTTCGACGATCCATTTTACGAAGAGGAGGCATGTTGAAACAACGAGGTAACGAGGGGCGGTGTGTGTCGCGTAGATTAGGGCAAGGGTGAAGTTCTGTGACTTCAGTGTGTGGCCCGAGGTGCGTACGTCGTGTCACTGTCTATTGAGCGAGGGTTTCCATGCTTTTCTTGCTCAGAGAGGATTGTCTGATATATCGACGGAAATTATGCGTGTGGGAACGAGTGTAAGGTAAACGAATGTATAAAAGTCGGGAACAGAGGGAGCAACGTCCACGGACTTTGGAGTTGTCGATATGTTGAGGGTGGGAAAGAAGGAATGGCGCGAGGAAAGTGAAAGGTGACAAGAGTTTTTGCAGTTGGTGTACGATTGGTTGTGCAACAGGCAAAGGGAGGCGTGTTCTGGGTACTACGAAGCAAGCATAGCGGGTTCCTTTAATCATGTCATAGTGGAGAGGTTGGGCCTAGTGAGCCCCGAGAGTGGCATGCGGCAGAACTGGCAGATCATCGTGACATTGGTGGTATTGACCAGCTCATCACGGGAAGGCTGGGGCGACCTACCCTAGACCCGGCAGGAAGGTCTTGCACAAAGCACACGAGGCCCCGAATCCCGACCACGGCCAGCGACATTGTTACCTGGTATATTACCTGGAATTACTTCTACGGGCCAAAGGCTTATCAAGCAGTAGTTGTAACTTGCAAACAGGGGGGACAAATTTGCACGCGAAAACTATGACGAGGGGAAAGGCAGCGGCGAGACGAGCCCTGGCAAACCCCCAACCACTGAAACTGGGCAAGCGAAAAAACAGGCGACTGATAGCTGGGAAGGCTATCCTAATTGCAGTTAGAGGCGGTCCTAATCCTGGCCGACCGGGGTCGCCTGGAGCTGCAATCTCCACCACTACAGACGCCCGATAGGCATTTGTCTTGCGGATAATGCAGGTCCGAAAACACAATTCCTACCAATCGTTCTCAACCCTATCATAAAATCCTGTCCTTGACTGAAACAAAAATCTCTCTTGCCACTTAACCAACAAACCGCCGAATCTGCACTGCCCCGAGAAGTCCTTGTTGTCATTGCAAGGAAGCTGAGACCCATCACTTGTCCAGCTTGCTCGCACCACTGCAGCTGTTTCTGCCCGTTCTTTTTCATTTCGATTCGATCCTTCCTGATCGCTCAATCTTTACTGCTTCTCGACATCGCGGATTGAATTTATTTCACCCTCTTCCATTCCATATTGTTTCTCGACACCCATTCTACGCGACCATGGGAATTCGGTCACTTGTCTCTGCGGGCTTTGTGCTCGTCCCCGTAGCCATCACCCTCAGCGTTTTGCTCGGCCTCCAAGCATATAGGGAATCGGAAGGACTGAACCCCAATCCTTTTGTCAGCACCAGCAACAAAATCTCTTCCGACCTCTACTGCCAGATAGCCTTCGGTGTCACGCCTTTTACAACTGGACAGGAGTACACACTGTGAGTCTCTCCAAACCTCCCTTCCTCGCAACGCGCAAATTGCCCGTGGTCGGCTACCTTGCTCGAGTCGCAACGCTGCATTTCCGTGCAGGATCTCAACCCCTGTCATGCGCGGCAACCTTAACCCCGGCAAGGTTTTCGCGTTCCTGGCCCATTGCCGGGTTGGGCTGGCGTGTCGTCCGCGGTCCAGGGGGGAGATCGCCTGCAACCTCCTGGATTTGTCCGTCAAAAGCCGGCGTTGCCCCCTGGCGGATGGCTGAAAGAACGCCCGCTAGTCTTGGACCCACGCGGCAGCCAACGGCCACTGGCATACGAATACGGAACCGCGAGGCTGACACTTCCGAACACAGAAATCCTAATCAATGGGCTATCACCGAAGACTATTCTGGACCAGGAGGATTGTGCATGAACGTGAGTAACAATTCCCGAGGACTATTGAGAAGGGTGTCTCGCTTACAATACACTAGGTGACCACCTTTGATGTGAGTTATCTCAGTCGGGAGTTTTCACTCTCAACCTCAGCACTAATCACAACCAGAATGGCACATATCCAACCAAGACATCAGCAGCAGAATGGTCAATCACGGTAAGCTTCCTGTTGAACATACAGAGGGAGAAATACTGATTATTCTGTAGTGGCAATACCCTCGAGGTCCACCAACTCAACCCGTGCATGCTTTCTCCAACATCAAAATCGACACCGACATCTTCCCAGTGGCTATCAACAAAGTCACGGCGATCAATTTCGAAACCGAATGGTACTATGGAGTCGGCGACACCAGACCAGATTCCATTGATGTGGCTGCCCTAACTGCTGCTGCACTGGACGCCAACGTGGCTGTCGATATGTTCTTGGACTCCGATCCAGACAAGGCTACCGACACCACTCAGGCGAAATACGAAGTCATGATCTGGCTAGGCCAATATGGCGCTTCCACGCAACAGATCGGTCTCGAGGAAGGCGCTATTGCGACCCAGGTTATTAATGGAACAACTTTCAGTCTCTTCTCTGGCGTCAATGGTCTCGACCAAACCGTCATGACCTGGGTTGCAGATGGCGCTGCGACTGGCGTCTCCGATCTTTACGCAGACATCGGACCCCTTCTGCAAGGTTTGACAGGACTGGGAGGTCCTACAGTGAACGGTAAGAAGGCCTTGAGAGAGCGAGATGATCTGTGATGCTAACGGAAGCTATAGACTACCTCGGCTACATGTCCTTTGGCTCTGAAGCATACGACTCGGGTGCGAACGTCACATTCTACAACAAGGTTCTCTCCATGGATATTGTCACTTCCTCGTGATCAGGCCAATGATACGGATACTCAACAGAACTTTCGACAAATTTTACTATTAAAATCCTTGCAGCCTCCCGTGTCCGAGGGAAGTCTTCGCGAATATACGACCTTGCACGAGATGTGCATGCACCGGTCTGGTCAGAACCTAAAATGACCTCTGTGGTTTGGATTGCTCGCCTCGACAATCATCATTCTCGAATATCATCACCATTTATCGCCACCCCTACTGGATACTGAATTGGGTTCAAACCTGCAGCCCAACGTGTATGATTTCGCACGGAAACCACCGAACCTGATTACAAACGAAGTCGATGTGGCCAAGGGACCGACTTATTCGAACATTGACGATTTTCGTCGAGGCTTGAACAGTTTTCTGTCAAAATTTTGCAATCACATCCTTCATGCGACACGACTAGGCAATATGCCCACCTGCCAAATGGCCTACCACTGAGACATGCAGGATAAAAATATTACTCTGTGTGGGGCTTTATGTTACTGGGATTTTCCCAGGTCCAGAATCACGACGTCCATTGAAGCCCGGTCACGTCGCGCCAGTTTAGAGTGGCGGAAACAAAAACATCGCCTAGCGTACTCGATCGCCGTTGACATAGTTAGCGTGGCGAGGTTTTGGGCGTCATTGAGCTATACTTAACACTTTGATGTGCGTCTGGGTTTCAGGAAAATCGCAAGTGCATTAGTGAATGAAACTAAATAGCCACTGGTTTCTGGTGCAGCCTCCGGCGCCTAGACCGACGCCTTCTATTATCTTACCAGCACTGCGCAGTACATTTTCCGTCGTCGGTATCTTCCGGACATGCATTCTCAGCCTGCTCTTATTGAATCCGTAGATATCGCAGGTGTTTATTTATTCGTTTTGACCCGGCGTCAGTGCTTACATTAGGCTTGCGTGTTTAGGTGCTTATCTCCCCCGCAGCGCCCACCATTATCAACAAACCCAGCCTTTTTCAGGCACTGATGCTTGCATGCCTTATCGCTCGGGTTCACAAACGAAATCTCCAGCCTCCCCGGATTTTCACCTTTCAGGCGTTCAGGCCTTATGATGATCTCTCTTATCGTCGGCTCGAGTTTCAAGTTCGAGATCCCGGTTCCCTGCCCACCATCTTGGAAGATACGAGTAAGCAGTACCCATACTTCGTCATGAAAACCACATGACTCGATTGATATAGAGTGGTCCTCCTTCAAGTTTCAGTGGGCACCTGCTCTGGGCACCTGGGCAACCCACAAAACAAAAACCAAAATGCGTCACCCAGTCTCCATACCCAGGCGTGCAGGGCATTTTCATGGTTCGAGCACCCACACAAAACCCCAACGCAAGTACTAGTACTCGTACCAGTACTTACGTATGTTGGATTTTCCTTAGGGATTAGCTGGCCAAGGAAATGCACTTACAAGTGCCTTACTTACGTACTTCGCGCGCGTTCAATGCCTTGCATATTACATTTTCAGGCCCCATCCCGTACATAAGTAGGGCTTGGTATCTACGAGTAGGTGAGTGGGTGCGCCCCCCCGTAGTCCGTAGCCTTGGATCCGTCGTCGTCGGCCCCACGGACGGATGCCCAGCGGATGTTCCAAGTCGATTATAATTGTTTGCTAAAGTGCGTGACGTGGGGGGTCCTACGGAGTTATAGTACTATGCACTGTGTCCACTGGTCCAAGTGATGAGATGCAAGATACTGCAGGTGGGCGCAAGGCGCGCGAGATGGAACGGACAGAAAAAGTTGTTCGGATTGCTCAAGGGCTACTGTAGAGCCCACAGGGCGTCAGCGGTGTGCAAGCCGCAAGCTACAAGCTGCAACCACTTCGACCTTCTGCACGCCTAGCTACCCAGCCTTACCTACACCACGTATGCAGATAGGACTTCCCTCGGAACATCTCGATCGAGTCCCGCTTCGACTTCGAGCCTGAACCCTCGACCGGAGTCTCAAAATCAAGGCGCGAAAACGATGTCCGCCTTGGCGTCAAGCGCGCCGACCGTTGTGCCGTTGCGGAAAAGATTGACTCCCTGATATTTTTTTCTTGTCGCACCTGGGACAGCTAGGCAGCCTTGGGCATGCTTGGTAAGGTGGCACGGTGGGTAGGTTTTGTGAGGGATTCGAAGTTGGAAATTGAAAGCGGGAATATCTTTGATTCGGTCCAAGACGTAGGTACGTATGTACCTTGCTTGGTTTTGTTTGAGCCTACTAGGTGACTACGTACTCCTAAATGTACGGAGCACGAGTGCCTTGTGGAAAACATTTGAAGCTCTCCGATTAATTCACTGTGGTGGACCGTGGCTGTGACTGTGGCTGGTCTACAGACAGCTCTGGAAGGCTGGAGAGAGAGGCTGGTTTCTACCGCAAACTTTGAAACTGTGATATTGCCAATATGTGCAACGCGCCACATGCCACAAGCTCACAAATATTGTTGAGTTGTTACGGACATTTCTTGTGCTCCTACTGTGCATGAAGAAATGTGATATTTCCCAGCCCGGAACGTCGTCCTGGACACGAAGCTCATCCCGACCACTTTCGACGCACACGTGTCCAAGAAGGCCATACGGGGCGTCTGTTGGGAGAATCAAGTTTCTCCTCTTGAAACTCCCGCATTGGAAGACAGAACCGTACAATCCTGCATTTTGGTGTTCAAAGTGTTGATGTGAATCCTGCTCGTGCAACAGAGTTAACTGCGAGCCTGTTACGGTGGCCTTGATGCGTTGTTGGCGTCATGGAAACAGGGTTTGAAAAGAGTCTTTACGGTGCATTTATCGCGGTCTGTCGAATTTTCTCAAATTGTCCCGAGAGACGGAAACCATCATTATACAAATAAATGCCCATGGCGATTTGGCGGCGGTGCGTCAAGTTCCTTAAAATGCCTCCTCTCTCAAGGAGACAAAGGTCATCACATCTCATCACCCCCTGCGTTCATTCCCTGGGGCTTGAGTGTCTGATACTACTCTGGCGCCATTGGTGATGCTTGCATTTGACCGAGTGGTTGATCCAATTTTCAACTTTGCCTATGCTCTCTTCACCCGTTCTAACTTACCTTCCGTTCTAGCTTGGATAGGTACCTCGAACCTCACCCACCCATCTCGATCTGCGACTGCCTCCTTGCCCAAAAGCGTATACTTCTCGCCAGCCTTGCATCGCTTGAATCCCAATTTGAACATCCCCCCTTGACGGCCAGGATACAGCACCAAGTCAACACTCTCTCCATCACGTGAATAACACTTCGCAACGAGCACATCCGGGAAGTCGCACTCCTCCAGCACGGGTCCTTGCTTGACGCACTCCGGCGGCCCGCGCTGGATCATGTTGGTCCAATCCTGAAATCGACCCAAGCGGGCTCGCAACACCGAACCCTGCCATAACGTGCTGACGCCTTTATTCTTCAGCGCGCCTGTCTTGGTCTCGTACACCGGATGATATTCCTCGTCCAGCTGGCGTAGCAACTCCGTCTTGATGGCTTCGTCGCCGTACTCGGCGCTCGCAGCCGCCAAGACGCAACGAATCGCACCCTCGCCGGGTTTGTAATTGCCCGCGTCGAGTTTGTCAGCCCCTAGCAGGTTTTGAACCGAAACGCGGCCTGTGGTAGGGTCGACGGCTAGCGTTTCTTTCTTGGTGAATGCCCAGTTTCGGTGCGCGATCGCGGGGAGATATGAGGCGCAGAGAAGGGAGTTTACCGCGTCAGATAATGCGCCTGCGAGCCCGGGTATCTGGAGCAGGTAGGTTAGCAGTGTATGGAGAACAAGTGAGAGGTAAAGCGTACCGTGAATCCTGTCAATTCGCTGCGGATTGGGAGAATACTGCCATCCGGGTCGGTGAACTCGGTTTCGAGGGCATGTTCGAAGCGGGAACGGAGTTCGTTACCATAGCCGTTGCCGAGGAGGCGATCTGTGAGGGTAAGTCCGCCGGCAGCGACGAGACTGTACACGCAAGTAAAGTTTAGCAATCAATGGTTGAGCGGCAGAGAGACAATGGAAGAGTCTTGACGCACTTGCACGGCGTGTACAGCCAATTCGGTTCACACGGATACAGACAGTACGCAGCCTCGTTCATATTTCTGCGCACCGCATCCGCGACGCCTTGAAGATCATAGGGAAACTTGATCGAATCAGTGATTTCAAAGGTCATGCTGCCGGGCTTCGTATATCGGTCGTCACCCGTATTGGACTGGTAGATGCCCACGGCTTGTAGGATGTAGCCTGTGACCATGATGTTGTCTTTCTTCAATGGATCCCAGTCGTGAGCGTTGAATTTACCAGCCATGGACTCATATTTCCAGAATCTGTGGGGTACGAGTTATTAGCGATTTGCGACTGGGGCAACGCAACTTGCTGACTTACTCCATGACTTTCTTGGTGAAGCTCTTGTCAATTGCATTTCTTTGCGCCTGTGATAGATAGCCGTGGAAATTCGGACAGTACACGCTCTGATAGATACCTAGTGAATTCATAGCTTCGTATAGTTGGTACCTGATAGCTGCTGTCTGGAATTGATCAATCACGTCATGGTAAGAGAAGTCGTCCTTGGGTGTTAAGCCGAGCTCGAGCCACCACTGAACGAAACGGAGGTTTCTCTCGTCCACTTCTCGAGTGCCTGGCGGTGGTGCCGGCGAAGCCTGTGTCTGATTGTTTCGGACTTCGTCTATGAGGTAATTGTTACGAGTCTCACGCTTCTTGTCCGCATCGCTTACCGCTCGCCGGCAGAGATAGACAAGATAAATCACGCCGCCAATACAAAATGCTGACATGAGAGGTCCAGCAAGCTCAAAGACCGAG
Source organism: Cladophialophora exuberans (assembly GCA_030068005.1). Classification (NCBI taxonomy): domain Eukaryota; kingdom Fungi; phylum Ascomycota; class Eurotiomycetes; order Chaetothyriales; family Herpotrichiellaceae; genus Cladophialophora; species Cladophialophora exuberans. The sequence continues at coordinate 223,872 of JANSVK010000025.1, read as the reverse complement.
TCTTTAGCAAGAGCAGCTGACAAGCCTGCAGTACCAACCCACAGAGCCAGAGGAAACACCAAACCGCCCATGCCAAACCAGGCGAAAAGCACCAAGGGAATCAAAGCAGTAGATATCACGAACAAGAGGATAGACGGAATGGTGCAGACAGCGACCAAACCAGCTCCGGGAAAGAGAAGACTGAGACCGACTGCTCGCAGAGCAGGCGACTGGAACTTGTAGAATGATGTCAGACCTGCGGTGAAGAGGCAGGCATATTGCAACAAAGTTCGGCGTTGGTAATGCCATTTTGTAGCACCTCTACCTGCGTTCGCGGGAACAAGGACATCTGAGAGGCGATAGATGTGAGCAGTAAGATTTAATGTGAGGCTCAAGAACAAGCTGAGATACCTTGCCAATGGAAGTCCCCTACGAGAGATTTCTCCGAGACTTTTCCGGAGCGGGTCTTGGTGTGTGCTTGAGCGGATTTGGTGGTTGTCTAGAGCCATTAGTGATAAATATAGCGCTTCTCCATAGACAGGGTCTTTCCTTACCACAGTGGCCATGGTGACGAGGAGGACAGTATCACTCAGTAGAATATGTAGAAGCTTGACTTACAATGAGGTTGTATTAGGTCAGGAATGAGTGCAACATTTTATGATCTAGGCCTTGAAATTTAAGCCTTTCCATACCAGTAGCCCTCGGTAGTGCTGTGAACATCGACATCATGGAGCCAAATCTTTGTGCGTATGAATGCTTTGGATGGATGGACGAGCTCAAGGCTTCCAGATAACCCCGCATTTTGTTGTAAGGCCTCTGGAGACGACGAGGGGCGAGCATGGTCAGAGTTGTCGGCAATTCGATGGTATGAATCATAACGACTGACTCGCATGTACTTCTCTCTAGGGCCTGAAGGTGTTTCGGAGACATAAGGAACGGTTCGCCACGAGGCTGGCGCATCTGCTCAAATAAAACGGTCCTCGAGCTCTGGAGAAGTCCCGTCTGAGTCAGTCTGGTCGACTCAAATTCTGTACGAGTTTGTGCGCGAGGCAGGAGGTGTCGTCGAGGTGGGAGGAGGAAGGCACGTGCCTACCTCGTCTGCCTCGCCTGCCAGTGCCGTTAACCTGAAACAGCAAAAATCCATCGGCCAAAGATTAATCCGATTAAAATGCCACGAGTGCCTCTAGTGGGCAACCGGTGACTTCAGTGACTCCATCTTGTTGATACCATCGATCTGTGCCTGCCCCTCATGCTCCTCCTTCTCCCCCACGATAACCTCGGAGGCCACACATTCGATTGGGTTGCACAATTCGTCCATCCGAGGCAAGATGTGGAATCTCGGTGTCTCGAAAGCTATAGAAACTTTGGCTCGCACCAACTCGGCAGAGTTTGGCACTGCTTTCCAATCATTTCGGCGCTCGCACCTCATTCTAGGCAATTAACACCGTACAAACCCTAGGGCATCTGTTAAACCCGCACGAAATTCCTAGGTAGAGTCTAGGTAACTCTATCAGTTTGACAGGGTTCACCAAGCTCCCTGTCCTTGGCTAACCGTGCACAAAGCCGTGAGCCGTGGATCTGTGACATATATCGTCACCGGCAGCTTTTCTTCGTTTACATCGTTGTCTGTATCTTCTTTCCTCATCCTTCCAACAAATTCTCTCCGTACTATTCACTCAAACTCCTTACAACACACATTTCAAAATGGGTTCCGTCGCACCTCCATTCAATGTCTTTGAGGGCTTTTATAACACCATCAATGGAAAAAACAGCTCTACTGAGAAAACCAGACACGGAATCAACCCCGCCACCGCAAAGCCCAACCCAGAAGTCCCTGTGTCGACGCCAAAGGACGTCGACGATGCTGTAGCGGCGGCCAAGGAAGCCTTCAAGACCTGGTCCAAGACCCCATATGAGAAGAGAAAGGAAGCTGTCTTGGCTTTCGCTGACGGTCTTGAGAAATATGAGCAAGACTTTGGCAAGCTTCTTACCCAGGAGCAAGGAAAACCTGTACTGAACTCCATCACGACATGCCTGGCTCTTACTGACTGTTTCCGTAGCTACAATTCGCTATTGGTGAGGCCAAGACTGCCGTCCACTGGATGAGAGGTCTCGCGAAGCTGGAATTGAAAGAAGAAATTGTCGAGGAAGACGCCGAAAAGCAGGTTATCGTCCGATACACTCCACTAGGTGTTTGCGTCGGCATCGTGCCATGGAATTTCCCCATTCATCTTGCCGCAGGCAAGATCGCACCCTCCGTGCTCACCGGTTGCCCCATTATCATCAAGCCATCTCCATTCACCCCTTACTGCGACTTGAAGCTTGGTGAATTGGCTCAACAATACTTCCCTCCTGGTGTTGTCCAGGTTCTCTCGGGAGACGACAACCTCGGACCATGGCTCACTGCGTACGTTTTCTCTTCATATTCAAGACAAGTTCTGACACGATTGCAGCCACCCTGGTCCGGACAAGATCAGCTTTACTGGTTCTACGTTCACAGGCAAGAAGGTGATGGAAAGCGCATCTAAAACTCTGAAGCGTGTTACCTTGGAGCTGTGAGTGTTCAAATTACACCCAATACGTCATGCATACTGACATCTATCAGAGGTGGAAAAGATCCCGCAATTATTACCAAGAACGTTGACATCCCAGCAGTTGCCCAGAAGGTAAGAATAGGCGCAGGTACACCTAATATTTGAAGCTCATGACTGCTACAGATTGCGACCCTCGCCTTCCTCAACTCCGGACAGATCTGCTTGGCAATCAAACGCATCTACGTCCACGAATCAATTCACGATAAGTTCCGAGATGCCATGGTTGAATTCACCAAGACCCTCAAGGTTGGTGACGGTACAGAAGAGGGAGTTTTCCTAGGACCCATCCAGAACTCGATGCAATACGAGAAAGTCAAGGTATGTTCCCCGTCCATCTACGGCGGAGCCTACGTAGTGGCAGCTTACTCACTAACAATTGTTAGACCTTCTTCGGCGATATCGAAAAAGATAACTTGAAGGTGGCGGTTGGCGGAACTAATCCTGACAAGCCAGGCTACTTCATCACCCCAACCATCATTGATAAGCCTGCCGATACTGCTAGAATCGCCACCGAAGAACCTTTCGGCCCGATCGTACCGCTCATGACCTGGTCCGACGAAGACGATGTGATTGCACGAGCAAACAACACAAAGATGGGCTTGGGTGCTAGCGTCTGGTCCGACGATCTGGAGGAAGCTGCCAGAATTGCTCGACAATTAGATGCCGGTAGTGGTGAGTTAACTTCATTCCCCTCCTAACCTGATCAAGTAGCTAATGACATGACAGTGTGGGTCAATGCTCATCTTGAACTGGCACCAGATGTTCCGTTTGGCGGTCATAAAGAGAGTGGTGTCGGCTTCGAATGGGGTGTCGGTGGCCTGAAAGCGTTCTGCAATGTTCAGAGCTTGTACTTGAAGAAGAAGGCTGCCTAAGCGTCGGCAGGTATCTTCGGATGATTGTTTGACTTTACCTGAAAGTCAACATTGATGCAACAACGGCCGATAGTGAAGGGTTAGTGCTAGCGTTCCATGCAGAGGCACGGAAAGTGACGGCAGAAGGACCATCTGCCTGTAGCCATCCAACAACACATGGCTATTCTGCGCTGTCATTCCAAATCTCGTCTAATCGAACGGTGTGACTTCGCCATTGCCACACAGCTGAGATCCAGTGTACAAACCCCGCGTAGTGCCAACACGGAGGTCGATGTAGACTAGATGATAATATGGGGGAAGCCGAGCGAGAGTGCTATAGGGTGGAAAGGGCTGAGACCCCTTTCGTCTGAAGGGTAGTGCTTCGGTGCCCGGTGGAATGCTTCGACGTAGCAGGACTCGACTCTACGGTTGACCACAAAACTTGAAACGTAGGCCAATAATTTTACGAGACGCGACTCCGGCGCTGGTCGAGAAAGGACAGCGATGCAATTTAGAGATCATCTTAAGGAGATCCTTAGATTAAGTTCGTCGGATCGGCGACCAGTCCTCATGCCTTTGTATATATGATTCTCCCTCGATATAAAAGCGTTCGTCCAGCCGGGGCGTTCGCATCACTTCACCTACTAAGCCATGGCGTCTCCTTCGCCCGCTCAGCAACCTCAGGCTGCGCCAGTAGCCAACGGCGCCACGAATCTTGAACTTGATATTTCAAAACTCCACGCATTACCGACCGAACAACAGGACCTATACTTGTTGACCCACGTTCATGATTTCCAACGCCATGTCGAACAAATGTCCGCAGAGGCTCTGCCCTCGCATCAAGCCTCCATCAAGAGAGAAGTGATCAAAATTGTCGGCCTTGCCGCACCCGTACCATCACGAGTGATCCGAAATGCGCTGGGACGCATTCTGGGTGATTCCTTCTCCCGAGGGAGTCATAGCCTACTTTACGAAACCATCAACGACCTGCTAGCAATTCTGAACACTGGAAAAGCGGATAAAGAGACGGGTGCAAAACATGCCGCAATTGTCTGCTTGGGAGCGTTGTTTCGCTCGTCTGGTGATAGTGCTATCAGTATGTCAGGGCTTACGGTCGCGACGCTCTCCAAATTTCTGAAATCGTCCTACGCCGCAATCCGAGGGAGTGTTTTCAAAGCACTCGGGAGCTTGATCATAAAGATAAAGGCGAGCATGGATGAGCACGTGGCCAGGGACATATTCAAATCTGCTCGAAACTCTGCAGCAAGTGACAAATCTAGCTTCGTGCAAAGGTGCGCTTGTTCTTGTCTGCGTGCCCTTGTCGGGGAGACAGGATGGTTCACAAACTCCAACGACTTCGATTACTTGAAAACTACGATTTGGAAGGTGTTCGATAGTCCGGTGCCGGCTGTCAGGAAAGCTGCGGCTCTTGCAATGGCTTCAGCACTGAACCAAGCCTTTTCTACGAACGGTCATGCAGATGTACCAGTCATTCGGAAACCCAAAAAATCCAAGAAACCCGGAGAGGATCTGGAGGAGGAAGCTGAGACTGAGAGACCAGGTTCTCCGGCACCAGGACAAATCAAACCCTCAGTACGACTGATTCTCACCTTGAAGGAAGTCCTTCGCGTACTTTCGCAGCAATACTGTCGGGCTTCTACATCAAACAAAGCACGTGCGGGCATTGCCGTGTGTTACAAACATCTCCTTCGTTTATTGCCTCGGAAGACCTTGGAAGAAGAATATGCTTCCATAGCGGCTCACACCTATACGGACCTTTTGAACCATCCAACTATATCAATCAATCGCCACAGGTTGCTATTGACTAGAAAACTTGTCCAATGGATCCTAGCCGATGTTACCGTACTTTTGACAGAAAATGCCCAGGTCAATGCGGCACGCCATCTCATAAACGACGTTCTCAAGAACTACCCCCAAGTCATGCCGGAGCGAAGAGAACCTTCGAAGCGGATACTTGCGGGTGCACTGACGACCCTCAATGATCTACTATTACGACTAGGACCTGCCGCCAATGTATTACAAGATTCATGCAGGGAGGCATTGTTCCAGGTGGTCCAACACCCGAGTCACACCGTGCAAAGCCATGCAGCCCAAAGCTTCAAGGCCTTCATTCTCGCGTGTCCAACTCAGCTGTCTCGTTGTATTGAGTATGCCATGACGCAGTTACAAAAAGAATTCCAACCATCTGAAGGCAAACCACCGCAACGCAGATCACTCGGCTTTGCAACCACCATTGCTGTCGCTTTAAGCTGTGCTCGGGGAAAGCCACTCTATGGCTCTGTCCAGACATATTCCGCAATCTTCGGCTTCGCCACAGACCTTCTCAAATCCAGTGCAGCTGCTGAGTTGAGAGTGTCTGCTATGCAGGTCCAGGTGGCTTGGACTCTAATAGGAGGCCTCGTGAGCTTGGGTCCAAGTTTTGTCAAAGTCCATCTCAACCAGTTGATGCTTATGTGGAGGAATGCACTACCTCCTCCTCTGACTCACGAAAATGCAACCAAAAGGGGCTCGCTCGAGCTAAGTTTCTTGTCTCATGTACGAGAATGTGCGCTCACCGCACTACTCATGTTCCTATCATCTTGCAGCAGTTTGGTCACATTCGACGGCTCCAAGCGTATTTCAACTATGCTACATAACACGATCATGTTCCTTGACAGCTTGCCCCCGGCTCGAGAATCTGAAGATCTTTCACATCGACTAGTTCCCGCACTTCAATTACAAGACTTTGCGATTTTACTCCGACGACGAGTTTTACAATGTTTTACAGCCTTAGTCAGCTTGAGACATCTCGAACAAAGCGACATTGTTTCTCAATCAGATCTTATCGGTCTCACTATGAGGACTTTTACAGATCCCGAGCGTTTGGTGCTAAAGAGCCTCGAGACGTCCCTAGCAAACACCGCAAGCACTTTTGAAGGACTCTGGGTGACTGAAGATAATTGGGGATTTGGTGTGAGCAGTTTAGCCGACACCTTTGACACCTATCTTCCTTTCGATAACCATCTTCAACGGCCCGGCGACGTTCATACAGAGCAGGATGTGTCAGTACCAGATGCCCTGCTCCGGTGCCCTGCCTTACCTGCAATCGAGCATGATCCGGCACTGGTAGCTCGGCAAGACATAGGCTTACATGAGGCTGAAATAAGCTCACCTGCCACCTCTTGTGTCAATCTTGCAATTAAACTATTTGCGATATCATTACCACTTCAATCCGCTCGAATTCAAGAAAGCACAATTGAGCAGCTGATCACAACTGTATCACAGCCTCTACAACGGGAGCCAGGGAAGAAGGCTGCTATGCAAGTCAATTCAGCTCTAGCAATCCTGTGCGCATTTGCGGTAGCAAACCATGAAACTCCGTACACATCGGGCAAAATGCACATTGCCGCGGTCGGGCAGGTCGTCAACGATTTGTTGAGTAGGTACCTCAGCAACCTTGATTCCACCCTCCGTCATATAGCTGCCAGAGCCATTGGACGCATGTGCAACATTGCAGGGACACAATTCACCAACAAAGAGGTTAAGTTCCTTATTGACACGGTCGTGGCCAACCGAGACCCTAGTGCTCGTGCTGGATGTGCTCTTGCATTAGGATACATTCATTCCGAAGTCGGTGCCATGGCTGCCAGTCTTCATATCAAGTCAATTGTTGGAGTCCTGCTATCCTTGTGCAGTGATACTCATACAACGGTACATTACTGGGCCTTGAAAGGATTACTTCTAGTTGCCGAATCTGCTGGACTTGCATTCTCTACCTATGCTACGAGCACGCTTGGTCTTTTGGCTCAACTATATTCGAGCGATAGCCACAACGAAGAAGCTCCATTGCTGACGACCTCCAATTCCGAACTCGAGCTATTTACTCCCCTAGCCATCGCACAATGCGTCGATAGTGTCATCAATGTTCTTGGACCAGATCTCCAAGATGTTTCGAAAGCGAGAAACTTGATCCTTGTCATCATTGGCTACCTTCAAAAGGAGCCTTCAGCAAGACTTCGCAGTGAGAGTTATCAGTGTCTCCGTCATCTGTGCATGTATGCTCCTGCCCACCTTCAGTTTGCACAATACGTCTTGGATCTCCAAGCAAACCTCCCATCTGATGAAGAGCTTCTTCAATCAGCCGCCGTCAAGGGAATGGATGAACTGATGAAGAGAAATGCTTCTGAAGTGGCTCGCGTGGCAACCTCTAAACTGGGGGATGATTTGTGGGCCTGTCTAGACGATAATCCAGGCAGTCGGCCACTGCAAGCGATGTTACAAAATTGGATGCAACAGACTGTCCTTGTTGATACAGCAGAATGGATTGATAAGTGTCAAACTATCCTTTCCAAAACGAGGACGAAAGCTCCACCGCCATCACGTACGGCCACAGCCACAGCAAAAACGGCAATGCCAGATTTGGCGGACGAAGACGTTGCTGGCTTGACTTCAACTGCTGCCGGACAAGGAGATGCCCCTGACGCTGTACCTGAAGGCCAGGAATTTCTACGCTGGCAAACCCGAGACTTCGCTATGCGACTATTAAGCGAAGCCATGGATATTATCCAAGCTGCGATGTCGCCCGAACGAGTCATCTTTGCGGAAGAAGTTCTGCAGAGCAAGGTTGCCGATGTTGTCCGCGTAGCTTTTTCGGCCTCGACCGCAAATGTCGTTGAGCTTCGCATTTGGGGTCTACGGATTATCGACCAGATTTTGAAGTTGTTCGGTAAGACACCAGATCCAGATTTCTTGGAAGCATCTCTTCTAGAGCAATACCAGGCACAAATCTCGTCAGCCTTGACCCCTGCATTCGCTGCGGACTCATCTCCAGAACTTGCAGCTGAAGCAATCGGGGTTTGTGCTACCTTCGTGGCAACGGGAATAGTCACCAGTGCTGAGCGAATGGGTAGAATATTCAAGGTTCTTTCTCTCGGCGTAGAGAATCTCACGCAGCCGACTCCTGAAGCAGCAATTGGCGATCTTAAGAACCTTACTCCTAATGCACAGGCAATGTTGAAGATGGGTATTCTGTCAGGATGGGCACAGCTCCAGCTCGCAAGTGCCGAACAACCACACTTGGAGGAGATTATGCAACCGTTTATCCCGAAGCTTGCCCCTCTTTGGTTGATTTCGTTGCAAGAATTTGCCAGCTTACGGTTTGAACCCGAAATTTCTGATACTCTTGGAGGAGAAATTGCTGGAGGCCACCTAGATGAACGATATGCTTCTTTCAATCGAGAGGTTAGATTGAAGTTCTATCAAAAGACCTGGCTCGGTATAGTCAATGCCATTGCCGTGCTTGTTGAGAAGGACAGTGAGTCAGTATTTGACGCACTTGACAACAAACGAGCCTCAGACGTTGATGGTGCCACCAACGGAGCTGTGACTTCTGGCAAGGATATGAGTTTCCGTGAAGAACCTGTCGCATTTTTCTTCATTCTTTTCGGACTAGCTTTCGAGGCGCTTGTCACCCAGGCAAGGGAAGATCCATCACAGGCTCTTTCCATCCTTCAAGCATTGAAAAAGATCTTAACCCCAGAAGTTTGCGGAAATTCCATCTACGAAGATGCCGTCTTCAACGAGACAACGGACACCCTTGGCCGGCTTGCTCTTACCAGCACCAGGGAGACACAGAGTGTGCTGGTTGAAATTGCCCGAAATTTGTCATTGGACCATGTGGCAGCAAAAAATCAAGATCGCGAGGAGAAGCTTTCCGATGACATCGAACAACTTTTTGAGTTGACACGAATCATTATTCTCGTCTTGACTGGACTCATCCCGACACTTGAAGATCCACCTGGCACTGCCTTCCGACGGCTAGGAGACGATGGCGTCGCGCTTGTTCAGCTCTGTTTCCAATCCCTGGTGGATGTAGCCTCTGTGTTCCCAGCCATTATTCGAACAGACCTATACGCTTGTATTATGGACAGTTATTGTACGCTTCTTGCAACGGGGATATGTCAAGACGAAGTGTTGCCACGGATCATGCCGGTGTTCAAGGCTTTCTTACAAGACGTCGTTCAATCGGCACACGGGAAGGTGGCCTCAAGGCTTGTACGCGGGTGTTTGCATCGGATGCTGTCAATTTTAAGTATCGCACAACGTCGGGAAAACGAGCATGCGATCACTTGTGCGAAAAACACGTTATTGTCGATGACAATCCTGCTCACGACAGCCAGCTCAGCCATACCTGCTGATGAAAAGCTTGTCAGCAAAGGTCTTTCAGAGCTCCTGGACTGCCTCCAAGACGTTGGTCTCGCTAAGATCGCGGCTGGTTGTGTTCGCTCCCTGCTGGTCACTAATCCCAAGACAGCTTGTGATGAAGTGGTTGGTCGAACTCTATGGACGCGGCTTGTACCCTTCGTTTCCGATCCTGAAGCAGAAGATCCAGAAAGTGTCAAGACGGCATTGACTCAAGCTCTTGTTGCGGCCGTGACAACCATAAAAGGCACAGGACGATTCGCAGCGATGTCGATCCTGGTACCAGTTCTCCTGCTCCGAGCCAAACAGATTCCGGCAGGAACAAATCAGGTAGCTGTGCGAAAAGAAGGCGCGTCGAGACTGCTTGAATTGGTGGCAGCTGATCAGATAGCGTTCAAAGTGACGGTGGGTCTGTTGGATGAGGAACAGCGTTCGGATCTGGAGAGTTTGCTGCGTGCAGCTGGGGTTGGGAGGAGGCAGGAAATGGCCGAAGAGGAGAGTGTAGAAGCGAGACCAGCGATTGCGCTACGTATGGACTTTGGGTGAGATGTTCGACAGTGACGATGAGGACGAGAGTATATAGAGATCGTAGGAATGGAAATAAATGTGATGACATGGACATGATCTTGGTGCCTCCTCGCTATTCACTCATCCTCGCGTGTATCTTCTTTATAGAACTCGTATGTCCTTTTGCAATCTCTAGTATGCAAAGCGTCACGAGCTGATTGGTGGGAACACGGCGCACCTCCAGGTTCAAGTTTTACTCAACCGATTTCTTCCTTGAAGTTTTCCGTCGATGATTGACGATTATCAAAAGAAGTTAGAGAGCGGGTAGATTTCTGGAACCAGAAACAAAACCTGTATCCAACACTTCAAACTTATCCAATACTTCACAGCAGTGAACGAGAGCAAAGATACTCTCTCTTTACCGGGGCAAGGGACCTCCAAAAACTGAAAGCGTTGAACCTCTCCCAGGTCCCACCCGTTCCGCTCTCACCCAAAGAATTAAGTCTGACAACCATGGACCTCGATCCCAAAGTCCCGACATACCAGACCTCAGACCCCAAATCGTTCGCCTACAAATCTGCGCGCGAGCGCTGGCCGGCCATCCTCACAGGCGCCATCGACGACGTGCACCGCACCATCTCATCACGGATTCCTGACTCCGACCCGGCGGCCCTCGCCGAGGGCAAAGCTCTCACGTCGGCGCTCGCAACGCTAAAGTACGAACTCACACACAACCGCGCGCTGAGTCCGCTCCCCGACGACGGCGGCAGCGACGTGCAGCTCTACAACGACGAACTCCGTGCTCGGGGAACCCCCACCTGGCACGCCGTCGAGTGGCTGTTCGCAGAATGCTACCTGTACAGGCGTGTGGCGTCGCTGTTTGCGCTCGCGAAGACGCCGTCTTGGAAGAGCTACGACCCGTTCTTCCGCCAGAAGATGCGGACCTTCAAGTCGTCGCGGCCGGCCGTCCTAGAGCTGTGTGCGCGGTATCGCGAGATTGTGAACCAGATCGAGGCGTCGCCGCGCAGGGCGCCCGTGGCCGCCGACGTCACGGACCCCGAGGAAATTGCGCGCGCGGAGAAGCTGTTGTTCGTCGAGATGGCGGAGATATGTCTGTGGGGGAACGCGACCGATTTGTCGCTGTTGACGAGTCTGAGCTACGAGGATATTCAGAAGTTGCAGGGCAGTGCGGCCCGGAGGGAGAGCGAGAAGAATATCCTGGTCAATGATCTCGATCACGTCTTTGAGATCCTGCGGGCGGCGCAGGAGAACCAGAAGCCAGAGAGGAGGGTCGATATCGTGCTCGACAACGCCGGATTTGAACTCTTCGTCGATTTGATACTTGCGGGCTATCTACTTGCCACCGGCCTCGCGACCGAAGTCGTGCTACATCCCAAGGACATCCCCTGGTTCGTGAGCGACGTGACGCCCAAAGATTTTGGTGCCCTCTTGTCCGCCATGGCCGATCCGCGCGCCTTTTACGAAAACATCGCAGACTTTGACGAGCACTCTTTCTCCGGTACCGATACACCCCCTGCGCCGTTGTCGGAGGACGAGGTCTCGAACGTGAAGTTCCTCTTCGAGCACTGGAGCACCCTACACGCCGAGGGGAAGGTGATTCTACGACCGAACGCGTTCTGGACTCATGCTGGAGGGTTCTGGCGCATGCCCAGCACGGCTGCGCAACTGGTGCAAGATTTGAAGGACAGTGAGTTGGTAATTTTCAAGGGCGATTTGAATTATCGCAAGTTGACGGGTGATGTATGTCAACCCTTTTTCTTTCTTTCTCTCGGGATCAAAATTACTGACTTTTGTGCTATTTAGGCTGCCTGGCCTGCCACAACGCCCTTCACCGAAGCCATCGGTCCACTGGGTCCCAAGTCTGGTATCCGAGTCCTCGCACTGCGTACGTGTAAAGCCGATGTGGTCGTCGGGCTACCGGAAGGGAAAGATGAAGAGGTTCTCGCGACTCAGGGGGGAGGTGGAGACTCGGGCGCGCGTATGTGGGCGTGGAGTGGCAAGTGGGCGGTCGTGCAGCTTTGTGATGGGAAGGCTTGAGTGAGAGCCATTGCTTTCAGACGTGCCGGTGAGGTATGGAGGTGCTCTTTCTTGGGGAGGCTTGTTCTTGAGAGACCAGATTCATGAGAAAAATGAACACAACTTAAGAGTAGATGGACGGGGTGAGTGCCAGTCTCTCATGGCTAGATGCATATCCATACACGATAGAAGAAGAACGGACTCGCATGCATAGAAGGAAGCTGCATTGATAGACTTAGATAGAGGACTCGTGTCGGCCTCGAGATGAAATTCGACATGTTGCTGGCTTTTATGAAGGAGGGCTGGTATTCTTGAAAAGACACTGTTACCTTTGTTCATATTCAAATTGATCTGTATGCATCTAGAGTGGGTGAAGCTGGCCACGGGGAAGGAGCTCCTGCCCGCCGCCAAGATGGAGTTTCTTGCTCGCAACATTTCAATCCTACCACCTTTCTCCTTCTGGTAATGACTTGATTCAATCTACTTCCACTTGGTTGATTCTCAGAGTCTGGCACATGAACCATCTACCTCTCCCTCTCGATGCCACAATTCAGGACTTCTACGTCCCGTTGCTGACAGAGTCTCTGGGAGATGCCAGCGATGGAGGTTTCAAAGCCTTCCCCGAACGACATGGATGGACGATCACAGTGCGAAATAGAACTACGGAATTCCAACATGAGCAACAGGTCATCAGTGACGAGACGCAGATAGGTCGATTCTTGCAGACTTGGCTGTATTTCGGCCTTTTATGTGACTTCGGCTTTGTCGTCGATCTGACAGCTTTCCGTGGACCGATGCCAGGACAATTGACTTCGACATGTCTGTCAGAGCTGATAACCGCCCGGACTCAATCAATGCGACAGGAGGTGAAAGGTATGGATAACCCTAGTCTTCTCAGACTTGCAGATGGTCTCCAAGGAAGCCTCCAAACTACTTGGACAAATCTCCGATGGCTGATACCCACGGCTGGCCACTTATTGTCCTCAATCTGTCTAAGCATCGCAGTTCTCGCAGAGGGATTGGGAGACATGTTGAGGTCAGTGTTAGAGGAAATACCGCTATCGTTGACTGTATCAGTTGCGTGGAGGATCAAACCGGAATACGATTTTGGTCGACCTTTGCTTGATCTCATGAGGCAAAACGGCTGGTGTCCGCACAGGTTCGCTCACCTGGATAGGGATGGCGATGATTCCATTGCACGGCTGTGGTACCTCGCCAATATCCAACCTCCCCTTCACGATGTGAATCACGACATGTGCTCGTCTGAGGCATGCCGACATCTTCAGATAGATCCGACGATATATTCCACTGCCCATAGCGCCACGAAGTGCGAATGCGATTTTACTGGCCCGAATACGCAAAGACTTGCAGCCATCGTCGGTACTGATGGACTCCCCCTAGTTTGTCTGAGCGACGCCGGGTCGGTCCAAATTGTCGAGGCTTCAAGGTCCGTGCACACTGAGTTCGTCGCTATATCTCATGTTTGGGCGGATGGCATGGGCAATCAGGCCAACAACACATTGCCTTTGTGTATTCTCCGTCAAATACAAGAGAGTGTCAACGCCGTGATGTGCAAGGGGGACGATCAAGAAGCCAATGTTCCGTTCTGGATTGACACACTCTGCCTGCCTCGTCAACCCGTCGAGTTGCGGCGAAAAGGTATAACAAACTTGAGCGAAGCATTCAAAAGGGCTTCCGTGGTCCTAGTCATGGACACCTATCTTCGCAAGTTAGACTCTTTAGCTCGTTCACCAATGGAAACAATTGCTCGCATCGCAGTTTCTAACTGGACTATGCGCTTGTGGACTTTTTCTGAAGGTCGACTGGCGAGACGGATCTGGTTCCAGTTTCGAGATTGTGCTGTTGAACCACGCGCTCTCATTTCTGACATTGAAGAAGATACTGACGTCTCGTCTGGTTCACCATCCGACTCACTCCTGACCGAAATGCTGAGAATGTACAATGCCACAGCAACGACCTTTGCAAGCAATACAAACAATTTGACAGCCTTGCGATCTTCACTGAAAACACGGTCGACCAGTTGGGCGTCAGATGAGGCCTTGTGTCTAGGCTATATCCTTGGCCTTGATATGACCAAACTTGTCGAGGCCGAAGATGGCAACAAGATGGAAACATTTTGGAGCATGATGCGTCCACTACCCCTTGGAATTGCTTTCTCTGACGCCAAGAACAAAATAAAAACCAAGGGTAGTCGGTGGGCACCCACTTCACTCATGGGCAACCTGGAAGCAGAAGACTGGCTCGGTCCACCAAGCCTAAACAATAGCCTTGCCGTCCGTTCGCAGGCGGGCTTGGTAGTGAGGCTACCAACACTTATCTTTCTCGACGAAGGTCAAGGTACGCCAGATCTTCAAGCACGAAGTCGGCTGACCAGTCGGTTTAGACCACCAACAGAGCTCCTTGGTCCGTTGGAATTCAAGCACGAAAATGGAAGTTGGTATCATTGTGTTGTTGACGGTCCATGGCACCAAACGCCAGCACCATACAATCTCTTTGACTACTCAAAGTTTTCCATCATGCTGGCTGACATGCTACCACACGACAGACAGTATCCTAGCCAGAGGGGCCTATTGGTTACGACTCACGACCGACGAGTTGGTACCCTTGAGTTCCCAATATTCGCAAAGGTGCACTTCCACGTCACGGTGTCTCTTTACACAGACCTTGAGCAGCAGTACATGGAGTACCTCAAGTCTCAGGCCGTCCAGGTGGACGCCACTCTTGCAATCCAACTTGCCGACCTCCTCGACGACAGAGAGGCAACTTTCAATTTCGTGTGGTTGGAATGGATCGAAAAGAAGCTTGTCCGAGATCAAGAGCTGCTCAGGCTCTCAAAGCTCGTTCACCAGCAGCGGGGGATGCGTGATGACCTTGTGGCACTTATGATATACTGCAATGACTACATTGTCTGGTTTCTGAGAATTGGCGAATGGTACAAAATTCGAGACGGCAGGACCACTACCCAGAGGTGCATTGATTGAAAGAAAATACCGAGGAGGCAGTAGCATATCGGACACGATTATGTGTGTGCCTCGCGCGGCCCGCGGCTTGAGGGAAGATCCGAAATCATCTAGGCATGCATGCTCTCATTTTCGGGTCCCGGGTAAGGATTTCTTTCTTGTGCATGTAGTTCGCGACCGTGAGGAGAGAAATTAGGACGCCTCATCCTCCCAGCAGAGTCACGCTGGAATTGGTAGTCGCTGCCTGTCCCTCCAGCACGTCCTAGCCTTCCTCAAGTGGCTCGATCGAGGAATATCTGTGGCGAATGAGCCTATGGCAAAGAGTGATATTATGAGTTTCAGAGAGAAGCATGTCCCTTGCTTTCTCACCATCATGATAGGTACATGATCAAAGCGGACGTTGTCGGATACCATTTGAGACGAATAAGGTGGATCAGTCAGCGAGGCAGTGCAAGATCTCGCAGATGCAACTGAGGCCAGGGTAAGCTGTCATTGAACGAAGTACGTGTAAAGAATTGTTGATGCCTGGGCATGCGGAAATGCAAAGGTGAGAGGAGGTCCGCTTGTCATTTATGACTTCCGCTCCGAGCCGCAAGGGGTGTTTGCATAAGACATATTCGGTGGCCCATTAGGGAGCCGGTTTGCGAGCCACTTACATCGTGGAAAGACAAGCCTTTGCTTAAATTTCGTATGATACGATTGGTGACGACAGTCGTTGTGAACGCCAACATGAGGTGTCCGTTGCTCGGAGGCAATCAAGAGGCCGAGAAAGGTAGTATGTACGTTGGTGGTGGTGACCTGGATTGATTAGTATGAGGGTGACATGGTTGAATGTACTCAGCGTATTAGGAGGGGTGGATGGGATGGCGAAGTCTTGGATAGAATGGATGGAAAGATGCCGTGGATGAAGTATTCATGCTCATGCGTCGAAGGTACTGCCATCTTGAGTTGGTGTGGGAGTTGCAGGGCCGCTTGGCTGGCATGTTGCACAGTGCATGCACTTAATGCCCTCTGTCGTTAGTTGGACTTTTAGGCTCACCCAAGCCCAAATTACATTATCTGCAATCTAGATAGGCTTGGGGCAGGGACCTTGCCCCTCTCGCTTTTGGGCCCTGGCCAGTGGCCACTCATCCCCGGTAGCGCCCCTGACCCCCTGCCATCAACGCGTGCGGCAGGCGGCCACCCGCGAGTGCCTGCTCGCGATTCTAGAAAATCAGCGTCACCAACTCACGCAACTTGCATGACTTTCGTATTGACTTCGTTGTTCGTCTATTCCTTCGACTTTCTCTACCGCCTTTGCACTGTTCGCTCGTTCATTTCGCTCTCCCAGGGTCAATTCTCTTGGCTCCCGATCAATCCTAATTTCAACCTCTTTAGACCCGAGATCATCGGTTTTCTCGCCCTCTTTTGCTCACTCAGCGCCTAACGGAAGGCCTCCTTTTCCAAACCCACCGCCCTTTAACTTTCCACACCCTCGACACTTCCACCCTCGTTTACATCACCGTTCTCATTTTTGACCACTGCTTATTCGACATCTCTCGCAGAGAAGAAGCCTAGCGACTTTTATCGGACGTTTTCTGTCGGACACGTTTTCGAGCCTACACTTCAGAGCGGAAAAGAATCTCGAGTCCCCATCACCCTCGCTATTGACAAGAAACCCCATGTCCATGCCTATTATCACTCTCGCAATGCCCGACTCTGGCAAAGTCGCGGAGAAGAAGAACAAGAAGACTTCCTACTTGACGTCCATGATACAGTGGTTTCAATTGAAGAAATATCAATATGAAGTCACCTTCTCTCTGTACATGCTCACGCCGACCGAAAAGTTTATCTTCAGTACGTTGCGTCCACGGTTCGCGTTTCGACGCGACAGCCTGGTTGGCAACAAGACCCAAAGAACTAATTCGAACGTTGCTCCAGATTTGATCCTCTTCCTTCTCGTCTCCATGTTGGTCACCGCCGCCACCCTATACCTCCCCACCCATATCGCCGTCATCTTCAACCGCATGTCCTACTATATCAACGGAGAAGACGCGTACAACACCGCGACCGCGTCCTCGGAAGAAGCGATCGCCCTCGCGAAGGAAAGCTTATCCTACACTTCGAATGCGATCAAGGCAGGGATAACCCCTGCCTCGGAATCAGCAAGGGCTATGTTGAAGGAATTGTGACATACTCTCTTTTCTCATGATACCCCCGAATATTTTGTTGAGTGTTGAGAAGTACATGTAATCGCATTGCAGAGGTGTTCAGGGGTTTGGGCGGGATTAAACGACACAGGAACTCAAATTTTGGCGGAAAGGATCAACACATGCTTGTACCAAACAAGAACGCGCGTCACAGGCCCAGGTTTCTGGTTCGAAAGCTTCCAGAACTTACCCAGAGATCAGGCGCAGAAGTCGGAATCTCTGGTCCACAGAAAAGTGAAAGATGGAGGGAAAACAGACATTCCATGTCTTCAAGCACTGCGAAACCGGAGAGGAAAATGGCTTGGTTTTTTTTTTTGCTTTTTATATGGTTTTCTTCCAGTGCATATTTTCTGTGGCTCCCTCACAGGTGAGAGCTCTGGGGGACGGTACAAGCAAGTGCCAGATGTAATTCCAAAATCAAAATGGGCATAGCAGTACCTCTCCCGCGATACCCCCCAGTTCTCTTTCTCTTGCTCTCTCACACATCTCGAATGTTCAAACACTAATGCCTTTTCTCTCAAGACACGCGACATTTAAGGAAACGCGCCCCAGGGCCTCGGAATCTTGGAATTGTTTGCTTCGTAATGTTACATTTTCATCCACCCTCCCTTGCTGTTCCCAGGTCGCTTGAGCGCCATTCCCAGTACCTTGCGTCTCTTCCCGGTGGGCGTGAGTATACGTGAGGGACATCAGATATCTGGCCCGATGTATCGGTGGGCGCTTTTTGGTTTGTCGGATAACATGGTTGTTGATTCCCGTGCGCCGTTCGCTGTGCAGAATCGAAAATGGAAGTCGATATGTCGTGCTGTATGCAGTGCAGCGTATGTAGTATATAATCGCAACCCCCTTCATACTTATGGCACTAGAGCCCCATGCAATGGCATGACATGGCGGGAGGGCCGTAAGCCAAGGCATAGCAAGGCATAGCAAGGCATAGCAAGGCATAGCATAGCATAGCTCTTGCCACACACACACACACACACACACACACACACACACACACACCGTGTTCTCCTTTCTTTCTCTTTCTCTTGCTTCAACTCCATCATTCCCATCCCACTCTTCTTCCTTCCCCGATCTTTCCTTTCTCTTTTTCTCAACTTTCCGTCCCCTGCACCTGCGTCTGCACCGGCGCAGCACTTCTCCTCGCCTCCTCCCTCTCCCTCAAAACGCGCTGATGCCGCTCGATCTCCGCGCGGATCTCGTCCTTCTCAAACGGAATCTTGTGGCTCTGTTCCTGCGTGGGCCAGAACCCCGGCACCGCGAACCGGTTTTCCAGGTTCGTCCCGAAGTAGTACATGTAGCCGATTGGGAAGGCGAGGTACAGGCCGAACTGGAACGAGAGAGTTAGACGAGAGAGAAAAGAGAGAATGGGGAATGGGGGATGCGGATGGAAGGACATGACATGGGGGAGGGGACAGTACTTTGAAGACCTCGAGGTTCGTGCCCCGGAGTGTGCGTTCGAGGAATTTGCGCACTGGGGCGGCCATTGTTCCCTTGTCTCCCTCTCTCTCTCTTGCTTAAGTTGTTAATTTCTGGGCTCGGGTCTTAAATTGTTCATTTGCGTGGCGCGTGTGGGAAGCTTTTTGCGATAGACGTGTTCCGGGATCGTTACAGGGTATCGTGAGGAACGTTGAATGAAGCAGTGGGAAAACAGCAGCGGTAGAAACGGTATGGGAGAAAGTGAGCTTCAGGCGTGGAAGAAATGTAGCTTTGAGTCGGGTGGCATGACCTTGGAACTATGACTTCGACATCGCATGCTGTTGGAAAAATATCCGCGAATGGAGCGTTGTGATTGGTGCTTTGGATTGCTTCCCTTATAGACTCGGACTACTGTCAATGGGAAGAAGCACCCAGTACTATCTGGGTGACCTGCTGGGGTTCGTTCAAGTAGTATTCTTTTGCTCGGGCTTTGTTGAAGAGCCCGAATTACTCTTACGCTTTGTTCCCTATGTACCCCCCTTGATAGGTAGTCCCGGATCCTTTTTTCGTAATCCTACATGTGTACATGTGTCGCATCTCCATGGTTATTCTATTCATACTTTCGTCTCATTCCCACTCCTGTCCTCCTCTTCCGCAGCCTTCTTCTTCTCTTCTTTTTCTTTCTTCTGTGCCCTCCATTTCATGCCATTCCTATACACCGGGATCAAGATCGGCAACGTCGCCAATTCAATCAGGCCGACCAACGTAAACGTCCAGCCATTACCCATCGCCTCAATCATAGGATTGGCTACCGCGGTAGCTCCAGCGCCCAGAAGACAACGGGTAAGATTCGTCGCTGCGCTGGCGCTGGCAGCCCGAGTTCGGTGTAGGTCAATGATCAAGACGCTCAAAGGATTGAAGCCTGCGAGAAGAGTATAGCCTATAAAGATCAACAAAACAATGGGACCCGCGATAGACACCTTGGCCTCGAGAAGCCATCCGTAGATGATGATGAAGACTGCGCCGGAAAACAAGAATGGAAACGCGGACTGGATCCTCGCTTGTTCAATGGGCATCTTCGACAGGTCGTTTTGTTTCTTGCGGTCAACTTCCAGGCCGGCTTTTAGCGCATGACGTTTGAAGTTCCAATCTAGAAGGGTTGAGTTCGTGAGTGCGGCCATGATGGTCCCTACTGCCTGTGGGATGAAGAGAAGACCCTGTAAAGTACTGCTTAGCCCGTAGAGCGCGTGGAACTGCACCGTTATGGTGGTCGTGACGATGTAAAAGCCAGAATATATGATGCTGAGATAGAACAGAATCATCGCAGTCTCGGGGTCAAGACATAACAGCAGAGGACCAAAGATGTCCCATTTCCGGTGTTTGGACTTGGTAGCCTTCTCTGCTTCTCTCACTTGTTCTGCAGCTGCAAGGCTCTCTCCCGGATTCTGTTCTTGTCGCTTCCTCTTCCTTCGTCTCATTATGTCTGTCAGACATCGATTCCATTTCGGTGGTTCTATCGAACCGTCACCAACCACCGCGCGGCACGTCTCGGGGAAGAACAGAGCCAACGGTATGATATATACTGCTCCGAGTATCAGGAGAAACCAAAATACCGAATGCCACCCAAGATGTTGGGCGAGTGCACCTCCAGAAATGGGGGCGATTGTGGGAGCCAAGATACCAGCAAGACTGGTGATACCAATGTACTTTCCTCTCTCGGCACTGGTTACAATATCATTGACGGTACCATACGTCAATGTGACCAGTCCAGAGCTTCCAGCACTTTGAACACACCTCAGAACCAGCAGCCCGGCATAAGAGTTGTTGAGGGCGAGGCCTAGGTTGGCAATCATGAACACGAGAAACCCCAGGATGTAGGCTGGACGACGTCCGTAGTCATCGGAAATGGCCGAGGTGAATGATGGTGAGATGCCTTGGAAGATCATGTATGTTGTGATTGTCAGGCCTATATCTGAAACAGAGACATGAAGAGCGTCGCTGATGGTGTCAATCGCAGGGAAATAGATGTTGGTGGTAAATGGACTGAAACTTCCTCCTATTGTAGCTACTAGGACAATCATGGCTTTCTGTCGAGAATTGAAAGTTGTGTATTGACGATCACTCGTCGTAGTCCGCTGAAGGACCAAGACGGCCTCTTTTGAGGATGCGTAATCCTTGTTCGACGTGTTTTCATCTTTCCTTAATGAGGCTGCTTTTGATTCTCGTTGGATTTCATCTTCTCCATTGGAAGTTTCCTTATCCGTTCGGGCTTGACTTGATTCTTGTCGAGGTACAAGTTCTTCAGTCTGGATTGTGTCCTTGGACTTTGATTGCACCTCGTTATTCTTTTCGGTTTTCGCATTGACCACGGGGAAGACTGAATTAGAGCCGTTTTTGTTGTTACGCGTCTCTTTGACAATCATTTTTTTATAGCATGTGCCTCCCGGTCGATCTCCTATGCCATCAGAGCATGACGAAGTAAGAGGTGAGCGTCAATGTGTGAAACTACGCGGTTCGACAAAGGTCAGATATGAGGTTTTATACAGTCTGTGACGGCTTAGATCAAGCGAGATGGTGTGTTTCAAAAAACAATAACAACCACTCCATAAATGATCAATATTAGTCGGTGTGCCTGGCCGGTGCCTGACCGGTGCCTCTGTCAATAACCATGGTGCTTTGATTGGCTGTGTGGAGATTACGGATACTCCTGCTCATGCGGTACCGGGCCGTTCGCCGGTGGCTGGAAACAGCAGATTAAAACCCAGGTAGGGTTTGGATCTCGGCAGCTGAATATTGAGTCAGGACACCAACGGAGTTTCTGTACCTGGGTGGACCGAGACCTTGTCAAAAACTGTTTTGTCGACTGTTGCACTGTGTAAAATTGCCTGGGCTGGCAAACGCGGCGCCGTTGACAGGTCCTCCGAACCAGGAACATCTGTATTTCTGGGTTCATATTGGGGGGTTTTCACTCCTGGTTTTGGCGTAAATCTTGAGACAATCCAATTCAAGTCGTTCTCATGTGGACGGGGCCACTTTGCATAATACATCCATTTCTGAATCTCCTTATCCCATTTACGATTTGGGACAAAGGCTTCAATGGTGTAATAGTTATCGCGCATATACGGAGGCTGATAACTGGGTGGACCACTTCTTTCGAGATATTCATCAGTGCCTTCAGCAGCCTCTGCGTCGGTGAGGTGATAGGTGCGAGGTTTTGGAATGCTGAGCTTCTCGCCTTTCTTTCTCCATTTCCCGGAGCGGATAATCGTGCGAGTGGTCGTGTCGAGATGTTTTTGCAGAATGCGAGCATATGTAAGAGGACTTTTCATTGCTTTTGTGACAATCTCGGCATGCCGCTCCAACAATTCGACATTCCAATCTGGATTTCTCCCCCGGGGAATAATTGGTAACGGCTCGCGTGTTTCCAAATTGTGTTGCCAGTGTGAAAGATCGAGAATCATGTTGAGGTTATTCCAAGCTAACACACAACTCATACACGTGCAAAGTATTGACGGGTCGATAGGTTTAATGTGTTGATAAGGATTCTTGTGGATTCGGAGCCGGTCTTGCCACTGATCACTAGTCAGCGCTGGCCGAGCTGCTGGTGGGATTTGTTCCAATGCCGCGGGCGGAGGAAAGCACTGTTTCAGAACCCAATATCGGCGAGTGATCAGATTTTCTGCAAGGTGCCGCTCGTTGTCAAGAATAAACCTTCGCATGGACTTGTTGAGTCGCAGCAAGATGAAGTGGTCGCTGGGCTGCAAGAAGCTTAGGATCAGAGACAGAAGCTCTTGTGGGAAATCCAAGATAGAATGGATTTCAGACCGGACTCTCCTTGCCTGCTTCTTCTGTAGGCGTTTCTCAAGCCGTGCGGTCTTTTTAGAATGCAAGGGGATTGCTGTCGTGGTATCAATCAGAGGCTCGTCTTCAATGATCGGCTTCTGTCGTCTTCGAGCCCCGTTGCTCACGTAGTGAATGGGTAGTTCATTCGATTCATCATTCGTATGCGTTTGTGATTTCGCCGAGCCTTCCTTGATGTTGGCCGAGTCGACACTTCGTCCAACCTCGATCTCAGGTGCAACATGATCTTGGGTTTGGCCGTACTTCTCGCCTGATGGCTTTTCGAGTGCTTTAGATGGAAATGTCTTTTCTTCAGAAGCTAGAGGCATATTCACTTCTTCGGCGGTTTCTCTGCAAGATATAGTCCCAAAGGAACTCTAGACGGAGGATGAAATTCTTTTCTATTGTGCATCAGGTAAAACCGAGGAGAGAAATCGCCACCCTGGAGAACCCGCTTATTGGCCAACTTGGGGGAGCTTTAGGTAAGCCGAATCTGCCGAGCTGCCTAGCACTAGACACCTACATGTAGGTAGGTGCCTATGACTTCCTGGAAGCCTCCTCTTCCATCTTCACTCATCTATGAAATTGTGAACAGAATAATTTAGACGCCATGCTCGATAGTAACGAATCTGAAAGCGCGCTGGCCTTAACCTTTTTAATTGCATGTTCAGAATATGTATGATTGACCGACGCATTGCAAAGCCCTGCCGCTTCAAGTCCAAGTCGCAGTAGCAAAGCATGAAGACTTCGACAAAAGGTCCAGAGTCACCATGACTAGCTGGACCACACACACAATTGAACTTGAAGTGGAAAGAAGAAAATTGCCTTAACTCGTGTCGGCGCATGCGCCTTTGCTTCATTCATTGTACATAATTAACAGGACATATTCTCGTCCTCGGATATTGATACATAGGATAACATCGGATCTGATTCCGAAATCCTTTCGCTTGCAAAGAGGTCCCACAAGTAACTTCTTCCACCCATTCCTATCAATCGAACCGTAACTTCCATAATCACACACCCACCACCATCACAGACGCCTATCGGTGCAACTTCTCCTTCAACCCCGAAAACGCCATGCCGGGATGCCAGCTCTCCCGTCTCTGGCCCTCAGCTGCGCTGCCAGCGGAACTACTCCTCCGCTCCTCGGCCTCTGCGCCGACGACGCTGTTGTTGCGTGTCGCGGAGATGGTGTGTTCGTTGCCGGCTTCGGCTTTTTCGAACAAGGGGCGACGCAAGGGTACGTCGTAGATGCGCCCTGGGTGTTGGGGGTGCTCGGTGGGGAGCAAGAAGTCGGGGATGTATTTCTTGAGGGAGGACATTTTGGTTATTGGATGTGTGGAGAGATGCGAGGTGGTTATGGTATGCGGTTGTTTAAGTTTTGGATTGATGGTGCTTGACTTAGCTGATGCCGTTTAGGTATCGCAAACTGGGATTCGGTTTATTGAAAGCAAGTGAATGCTTTTGATGCGGTGTGTCCTTGTATCGGAGGATGCGAATGTACAGATTTTACCTTAAACTCGTGGTGACAGGCACCATACATATATACCTTCATTTTCGGTACCTACATATGCTCACATGGCTATGGCACTCGAAGTATCAAAAAAATCTCGCAAGGGCGTACGGTGTACGAAGATTCGCGAACATGGCGTCATAAAGCGCGCGCCCTATGAGGCTCTGGGTCAATTGCTCTCGTGCGCGTGCAGTGTGGTAAAGTTAGGTCAGTGAATGGGCTGAATCAGCCGAAATCCATCGGTCTGCCAAGTTCTGTTGCGGGATTTTTCTCCCAAGCCATTTGAAGGACCCTGACGATTTTTCCTGCCCGCGAAACAGATGAGATCTTTTCCGAAGGGGTCCTGTTTATTGGCTTGCTCTGCGTGAAGCTTTCGCATGGCCCTGAAGAGACCTGAGGTTCGGATTTCGGTCGCTTGAGAAGGAAACGCTGAAAATAAATCTGCAGCTGAAGAGTGAAAAGTCTTACATTCGGTGCTCAAATCGAGATATTGAGAGCGTCACGTGCCGATTTGGTCGCCTTCAGAGCGACTCAAATATCGTTCCTGAGCTCATGTCCGGCACAATCGCTCATTGCACCGTAATAAGGCATGGATATCAAAATTCGCCGCATCCTACTTGAATCGTCATAATGGCTGCTTGTCCACCTCCATGATTTCCATATGCGAGGTACTCCCACCGAATGGGCTTTCCTCGACCCCTCCGTCTCCTCGAGGTCGATACCTTATTTTGCTCGTTCTCGCCTGATCTCCGGTTCCTTGGGTCCCCGATGACAATGGTACTTGTTGGCTCAACGTGTCAATGACAGGTCTCAACAACTCCACTGTCGACAGAGCATCGCCACCTCTGATGACCGTCTTGCTCCCGTACAGGATCACCGCGACAAGCACCATCGCCTGCACCAGTGGTGGGATCGCCAGAGTCACCGCTGTATATTTCCACTTGACATCGAGAACCTGAGCAGGAACTGGCTCCTCATTGGACGTGATGTTGACTCGGCGCCCAAACGCATCCATAGCAGAGAAGCCGCCGACCGAAAACCACATGATGGTAAGTTCGATAAAGTGGGCATTAGATTCGTTGTTCAGTGGCGTGAAGAGACCTCCGTCGCCGTACACGACTCGTTGATATGGGAGTCCTTCGGTGGGTATGCCGCTGAAACCTATGGCACCGGCCATAACTTGCGCCCATTTATCCGGCATGTCGAAAGATGCAGCGTTCGCATACTTTCCTGCATTCATTAGAGGCGAGATGGTATTGTTGCATTTCCAAAATCGAGGTGACTCTCGTCCTGGTACATCTAGCCCGCTCTGGAGGACCCAGATATGGGCACATCGCGGTCCGCATTGGCCAGAGCCCATGTCGATGCTTCCCAGCCAAGTGATACCTCCAGGGGCTTGAAATTCTCCGAGATAGATATCTTGGATGGGACTGTCACCGTCCTGGATTTGAATTGTTGTCGCATTTGTTTGCTCCTCTGCGGTCAAGTTGGTAGGCCCCCCATGGCCTCCGCTGATAACTCTGACCTCATAGCAAGAAGCATTGCTTGTAATGTAACGATCTGAAAGATCATATTGTGAGAGATCACTAACTGACATGTCTACGAAGCGGTACCAAAACAGTGTTTGGTCTGCGTTAAATTGAACACTCAAGAGACTACCTCGTCCAGGCACTCCATTCTCTATCGTAGACTCAAGAGGGACAAAGCCCTGGCTGATTAGTCCATAGTTCTGGGCTTGTTGGTATTGTGGTTGAGCGGTGTCCTTCGTGAGGCTGATCTGGGTGAGATTCGCGACCGAGATTGCGCCTGGCTTGCTCATCTTGTAGTAAGGAGAAACATCGACTGAATAGGTCAGACTCAGCAACGCTGTATCGACGAGAAGTCCAATGGATATCGCCAGATAGAGAAGAACGAGAAGTTGAATTTTGTTGGGGCGAAGTCGTCCAGGTGTACGTGCGACCCAAAGTAGACGAAGGTCGCTCAGCTTACGATCACAGTCGTAGATAAGGTTGAACTCTTCAGGTGAGAGGAATTTGGAGGCCAGAATGCGCCATCTCACAACTTGTGCGCCCCACTCGAGCGAGTGGAACAGGATCAGACTCAATATCATGGAAAATGCGACAATGAGAGTGTTGAATCCTCTGCGTTCACTACTCGTGATACCCCGATCGAGTGTGTCGTATTGCTGCATCGTGACGGCTATAAGCGCGCAAACTGTGGCAGTGATGAATAGCCTGATAATGCCTGACTTGAGTAGCCTAATGCGTTGTGCGCCATGATCGAAGTTGGGAGACATGCTTTGGAGGTTGGCCTTAACATCTTGCAAGACAAACACCGGATCAATTGCCTTAGAGTTGGAGCCCTGTTGATTCATCATGGGCTCACTGAGTGGATGGTTCTCTAGGTGGATGGTAAACACAAGTTCTCGTTGCGCGATGTAACCAACACATACTGAAGTCGTGGTCTTGCTTCAATCCTCCCGGATATGAGAAATAGCGTCTCATGCTGGTATGACACTCTGGCCAGCTCAATGCCAGAGGAGGGAAGAGCGATCGAGTGGTACTCTTGTGGCAAGCTGATTAGATTGAAGGGATCCAGCAAAGGGCTGCTGCTCCTGCGTCTTGGTACTGCCCAGTGTACAGCATCTCCAAGAAGTTAGGCTTGGTAGAGAACGGTGCTTTAATTGGCCGCCGTTCATCTTCGGCCTTTTTTGTCCTAGGTGAAGCGCCACCCAATTAGCGAGCGCTGGGTATATACAAATTGGGGCACCAGAAACGTCACAATGGAGATCTGGGCAGGAAAACAAGATTCAGGCATGCCGGTGATGGATCCATAAGTGAAAAGGACGGCGTCGACATGGGCAGTGTCGTTGTGGTGGTCTGAAGCACTAAGTCGCCCTCAACCAATGGCCCTTGCGTCGATCAGTCTCAGCGTCGGGAAAGCTCTATGTCAATAGGATGAGATGGATTCAGGCCGGCAAGGCTTAGGTCCTTGATGTCCCAAGCAAGCCCACGACAAAGCTCTGACATTGTTGTTCAAGCCGAAGTATGGTCTTAGGAAATTCGATCGGCACATCGACCTCGTGGGCCGGAGAGTTATTTCTGTAACGGCTGGTTTAAGACCAGTAGTTGACAGCGTATGAGCTCGAGTAGGTGAGTGCTTTGTGATTTCCTGTTCCTGTGCCTGAGGATGATGCAATGAGGAGACTAACAAAGAACTGAGGGCCCTCGGCCTGTCAGGTAGTACCTACTAGGTACCTGTAGTGCCGTACCAGAGGGATCATACTCGTGTCTGAGTTTCCCTTTGTACGGAGGAACCGGCACGGGGGCAGTCACGGAACGCATGGCAGGAGCAACCCACATTTTTTTCACATTTTTTTCGGTAAAGGTACAAGTAACCTTGGGAGATTCGGGAGAGTACTTGTACTCTGCGTATTATCGCCCAGCCTCTTACCTTGATCTAATAATCGTGCATCACGATCTGTCATTGACTACCATTTCCGAAAACGCATGATGTAAAGAATGTCACGTTCAAGCTCTCCGTTGACCTGTTCTCTATCCCCCACCCTACCGCCTCGAGGCAACAATATCACTGTACACTGGAGATTGTCAACGTTGACTGAAGGGATCAGTATCGTCCCGCAACTACACTTGCGCATTCCACATACCCCATATTTGGATCTTTCCGAGCACGCCTCAAATATCGCACCTACCTGGGCTCGGGTCCTGCCTCAACACCAACTAGAACTCTACGAACCAGTGGGTCAGCTTTGAACATGGAGTGAGCCGATGAACGGCCAAAATATTGCAACATGAGTACCACTGTCTGAACTCTAGAGGTCACTTGGTATCAGGATGAAGACTCGTCCTTACCAGTGACCTATTGTGCGGTTTCACAATTTTTCCCAAGTTCTGGTTCCTCTTTGGGCTGATATTCCGATCTCTCTGGCCAAAAGATACATTAGTGCCCGCACAACAGCAGTTCATTTAACAGGAATTTCATTGAAATTCCTGTCTTCTCAGCCTTTGCAACAAAATCCCACTGAAGCTCATAGCGAGCAACACGAGCATACATTGATCCCTGCAAAAATGTTAATTGCGGATGAGCTCAATTTAGCATCATATCGGCTATCACTTTCTGGTTCCTTTCGAAATTCGATACTGCTAGGTTATATATAAGAAATTGACATTTAGGACCTCTACAGCCACCTACCGCTGGCTTGTGCGACTCGAGACTAGAATTGCCATCATTGGCATCTGCTAGAAGCCTCGGTAAAGATCTAAAAGGCCAAGTGCGGCTGGGCAGCTGATTCACTCGTCTTGATCGATGCATTTACGTCTAAGGTTCCAGTTCCTTATCGGCGATCCTTCTTTTGGTAAAGGTGCTGGGTTTACGGATTGGCATATTCTGCGGCCGTCAAAGACAGCGGTTCATTGTGCGAATCCCACTGAGAAGGAAATCAGACTACTGAATCCACCCTACGGACAAACGCTGCAAAAAAACCGAACATGAAATCCAAATTGATATGCCGATATTCCTTTAAGAATGACTAAGATGTATCGTGCATCTTCAAACGATTCTACTAGACATCACTATTGGTGCTAATATGTCATTTAAGGGCTCGGATCTCTGCCGCCTGCATCATAGAGAAACCCTCCAACTTCTACTAGGAACCCCAATGAGACACGAAATGATTTTGGGATAGCCTGATATAGTTCGGAAAGAAACCGTCCCTTCACTACATCAGAGACAATGGCCCCGGTTACCTTACATTTCCTTCCCGCAGCGACAGCCAATGTTCGTCGGACGAAGCGCGAGGCAGAATTGATTGATGCAGAAGCAAAATCCCATGCCCGATCCTCTTCCTTTGCCCAATCTGAAAGCGTCAAGCCCAAGGGTCAAGTCCGTACAAAATCAGCGCCGCGATCTGTTTTGCAAAGTAAAACGAATCCAGACGTAAGTTTGCCTATTTCAAAGCTACTTTCCGGGCGGTACGATGATGCCAACCGATATTGTCATAGAAAAGTGAGAGGGTACCTCAAATTCGCTGGCGGCTCGATCGAAAGGTCCAGAACAATGTCCCGCCCACCATCGGCGATTCGAATGGCTGTGATCCCTTTGTTAGTTTACCAAATGTTACTGGCTCACTGGACTATAAGTTGTTTCATTTCCGTCAGTGCTCGATACTTGTGTTTTGGTCTCACTATTGACGCTTGAATGTAGTCATGTCATACGTACCGAGTAGATTCTACGGTACCAAACCTTGGGCCGCATACGATGTTCTCAGAGATTCGGTGATGCCTGAAATCATGACGGGGAAGGCATACATGTCAATAGCTACCTACGTGGGCGCTTCAATCATCAATACACTCCAGCCAGGTCCCCAATTTTCGAAGGAGTGGATGCTTCAGCGTCAAGCAGAGAACTATCAACTTTTGAGACAGCTGATCAAGAATCAGCAGAAATACCCTTGGGATTGGGCCATTTGCTGCGTCGCTGTGACGGGATATGCTGATACGATGGCAGGGTTAGCTGTTCGGGCGCGTAAGCACACCAAAGCCGGCCTAGACATGCTTAAGGATGTCCGAAATCTTCAGAGAATGCGACTATCTTCAAGCTCTATCGCCTTCAAAGCTTTCCTGCAAACAGGAGTTCCTATGATACTGAGTACAAGTGTGGAGCTCAAGACAACCATGCATAGAACGTATCAAAACCTGCAACGAATTGAAGCATTCACGCAACGCATGCGAAATACTCGCTGTTTTCTCGAACATTGCTCACGACATCGCCAGCATGCCCCAAACTCATCTTCCACACCCCAGACTGCCAAAAAGAATGAACAATGTGAATACTGGACGGCGCGCCAGTCTGCACTCGGGCCCACAACAGCCATGGGTCGCCTCCTGTCTCCAAAATCCTTGGACAAGATAACCATATCCGACGAGCGGCTGCTGATAGCCAGCATCTACCTTCTGAACGGCATCCTCTGCAACTTGGAATCAGACGACACCACTGCAGAGAGCTTCCTCCGCGACATCGGGGACATAACGACCAACAGCGTGGACGAGAACGTCGACTTGAGTTCTCCTCCGCGCTTTGCGATGCAGAACTCCCTTCACATCGTCATCGCCTGCGCCGACAAACACGGCCTATGGTTTTACGACATCTCACGGAATGGCGGTCTTCCTCTACCTGCTGCGCGGACCTGGGAAGCGCTTGACTTCGTGGAGATCATGATGCTGACGCCGCCCGAGAAGAGGCGCAGGATCACAGACACGATGCGGCGCTGGTTGTCTTGGGACGAAGATGGTATCGAGAGAATAGAACCGCTGTTCAAGGACGAGCGGGAACGGGACAAGTTCAAGGATGAGATTGTTGCGAATTGGGAGGCGCGTCCTGAGCGTGGAAAAGATCGAGAGGAGGATCGGCCTTGAAGCTTGGACAGTAGCCTGATCTTACATATTTGACTACGCTGCCAAGGTGGATTCTAAGCCGTTCCAACAAATGCTCTCAACTATATCTCTCCCAGTCCCAGCATTCAGGCCTGACGGACACCTAAAGTACGTAAATCAAAAATAAAGAAGAACCGAAAAAAGCATCGCGGTCGAGTTGCGAGGCGCTGGGGGTATTCGTTGCCCGCTGCTCAAGTAAGTGGGTTCGTTGTTTCCTTGTATTTCTATCATACCCCCAAATGAAAAAAGGCCCGAGATCCAAGGAGATATAAATATGCAAAGAGATGAGGGGAGCTAACAGCCCGTCTCGTTTTCGTTTCGTGTCGCCTCGGTGACTCTTTCCTAAGCCAGCCTGCAGTATAGCGCTTGCCCCGCCCGTCTCATCACTCCTGCCCATTGTCTCGCCACAGGAGGACATGCGTACTTTCCAATCCATTGATTCATCGTTACCCGTCGAACACCCTCATGCGCCATCTTCAGCCCTCCTCTTTACGCTTGGGCTACGTCAAGAATGCCTCCAGCACTCGCCGTTTCCGCGCCTCGAGAGCTTTCTTCTCTTTGCCTTTCGCCGCGTTGTCCACCCTCATCACCAGCGGCGCAAACACCTCCACATATGCGCTGACTAACGTTTTGCGTCTATCTGCGGACACTTGCGCCGCTGCTTGGGCTGCTATATCCGCTGCGGACGCGGATGGTGACGCAGATGCCGAGGCGGAGGAAATGCTGCGTGTGCGAATACGTCGTAGTGCCGCGGGGACGGAGACGGGGAACAGACTACCACGTCTACTTGTACTCGCCGTGGTGGTAGCGGTGGTGGCAGTGTCTTGCGACGAGATCGAAGGCGTGGGCGTCAGTGTCAGTCCTGAGTCGCTGGACAGCGTTGAGGCGCGGGAGCGGCGGGAGGATTTCTGACCCACTGCCTGGGAGGGTGTCGCTGGCCTTGCTGTCGGGGCGGTTGATGCGCTGGACGCGGTGCTGAAGCCGTTCGTCATCATCTCATTCACGATGCGCGTGAGCAGGAAGGTGATGAATGTGAGCGAGACGCTGTGCACCGGGTGGCTGGACAGTGCGTCCATGGTGAGATCCTGGATTTCTTGCGCTGATGTCGTAGCCCCACCTTTGGCTGCCTCTTTCTCCTTGTCCAGCGCATTCAATCGCTTTTCGATCACGCTCCACGTGTCGTTCGGCACGATGCCGTCTCTGAGCGAGGCGAGAAACGTGGTCAGCGTTTCGGCGAGCACTTCCAGCCGCACGATCGTCGGAACTGTGGCGTCAAAGTTTGCATCCAGCCGCGTTTTCGCCGTGTCGAGCGCTTCGCGGACACCTGCTAACATCTCAGACCGTTCTTCACCGGCGTGGAACGTCCAAGTTTCGCGGTGAAACGGCCACGATGGCCCGCCCTGCTCGTACTGCCAGGGCGGCAGATCTCCGTCGTGCAGCATGCCCCATTCAGCGATCGAGCGCTCGATGTACACTGGGATGATTTCAGTCAGGGTATAGAGTTCATTGGGTGCCGAGTGGTGGACGTTCCAGGCGGAGGAATTCGAGGTGATTTTGGTGGCTTTGTTGGCACTGGCGTCGGCCCATTGTCGCACGCCGCCTTCTGAAGCGAGCACGAGTTCATCGAGCGTTCGATGAAAGCTGCTTGGTAGCCAGTGGCCTTTCACAGGGATGAAGTGGTCACGTCCATCTTGTACCCGGAGGACCAGAACATCGTCGAGCTGCATATCTCCGTCGTTCAAGGCGTGTACGAGGTCAGGGTCTGTGATTTCGAGAGTGAGGTCAACAACGGTGGTTTCGCCCGGCGCTAATATCAGCTCGTACGTGCCCTTGTGCTCAGCTTGCTGCGCGGAGGAATGGACTGAGCCGGCCTCTAGACTCAAGTCAAGCCATTTCGGTACGATACTTGCGCCTTCTTCAGACTCGACAGTCGGTCGTTCAACAAAAGAAAAAGTCGCCGCAATCTGACCCGTATTTGCGATGGTGACGGCGCGGGTCTTCTTCACGCCGTAGCGGACGTCTCCAAAGCGCACGACGTTTACGTCTTCTGCCGCACCGTCAGCGTTGGCACTTGACTCCTCATCATCGGAAGGGTGGTGGTCCACTACCAGAGTTATTGACGGCCGACCCTCGTTCTCCGCCTTGTCCAGCAGCTTCGCCACTTCCTGCTGCACTTTCGACCTTAGCTCTGGTATCACGGCATCGTACATAAGGGTGAAAACGGCGTTCAAAGGTTTGTGATCCGAAGAGAGCACCCGTTGGTGGGAGAGGTAATCGGTCAATTCGATCATGTCGCCGTATTCCTCGTTTGATTGGACGAGTTCGGCGTCGTGAAGAACGTCTGGAGTTTCCGCACCAAATTCGTCGTAGTCGTCTCCGTATGCCATTCCGTCGGTATCGGGGTCGTAGTCGAAAAGCACTGCGTGCTCGGCCGTGGCTTCGTCCATCCCTCGAGCCTTCATAGCCTCGTCCTTCTTGCGGGCTGCTTCCCGCTGTTTCGCCTTCTCGTTATACATTTCCAAATCACGTCGAGTACGGTATAGGATCCTGTCGCACCAGCTGGGACTTCTCTTCTTTTCTCCAGAGTCAAACATACCGACGCTTCCGACGTCGTATTTGTAGGTCGGAAGGAAGTCAATATCACCCTCGCGCCATCCTTCGTGAAAGGCTTTTCCAAGCCGTTGCTGCGCACGCAGCTGGTCATGTACCAGGAGAGACTGGAGAGTAGTATGCAAAGAGGCAGGGTCGTTTTTAGGATCTAATGGTGGTTCAGCCGTACTGTCAGATGCTGGCCGTTCTCGGTCCTGGTATTCGTAGTGGTATGGTTGGGTGGGTAGTGAGTCGGTCGAATCAGGGACAACATAGCCCAATTCACTGTCAATCTTGCGTTTCGATTTATTTTCCAGGTCGTATTCATTCTGTGTATGTAGCAGGAGCAGTCGCCTCACGTCTTGGCCTGGGATATCGTCCAGGCGGTAGTTGAGATCACCAAACCAGAAAGCAAAATCTTCGTCGCCGATTCTTTCCTCGCCAGATTCCACCATCTCATTGTCTGTTATAGGAGAAAACCGAGTTTTCGACAATATTTGCTCGGTGTCCCAAATGCGACGAGTCAATGCCGCTTGATCTGCCCCTGCAGCGAGATGGCAGTTGACGAAACACAGCTTTGTGGTGTCTCCAACAACAGCCCTAACACACACTGCTCCCTTGTTTCCTAAATAGCCAAATAGACCTGTTCCAACTGACGTCGTGCTGATCGAAGTGATATCTGGAGCTAGTTCTGGAGAAGCAAAGATGAGAATGAGAAGACCGAGAAGCTGTTCTGATGCGACTTTCCTGTACCCCTTCGGGAGGGCACGTCGGAGCGCTTTCTTCCATTTCTTGGATGGATTTGGATCTGTATAAGGCTTAATGGCTTCAGTCATGGAGGTCACGTCGATGACCTCCTGTAAACCAAGAACGTATAGATCGATTTGATCATCATGGGGTTCTGCTGGACTGTCACTTAGTGGAACCGTAGACTTCTTCTTGCTGCTTGCTACACGGGCTTCTTGCGCTTCAACTGATTCGGTATTTCTGTCACTGTCATCATCGTCGGTATCGTCACCCCCCTCGTCGTCCTCAGTCGTCGGTCCGGATAAGTCCTGAGAGAGTCCTTTGACGCCTTTTCCGCCCACGAACCATGCTCCTAAATCCTTCTCGGTACCATTGATGGCGGCGACATTCCAAGTGCCAACTTTAATCCGCATAGACTTTTTTCGAATATATTCGTCCTTTCGTGCCTTGACGGCAGCCGACAAGGACTGCGGCGCGACAGAATAATTGGCGTCGTGCGTTTCGGGAGATGGCGGAAAAGCACCTGGCACCACTGTGACTGAACCCCATGGATCCCCAGCTTTCCACGGCTTGAGCGAGTCTTCGCTCGGCTTCGAAGCCATGACACGTTGGTGGAAAAGGGTGCGTCTTGTGCTCGAAAATCGTTACCTCATCGCGGCCATTGGCTCGCTATCGTTGATTGGAGGTTGAGATATCACCGGCCTTCGAGATGATGGACGGGAAAGTTGTCGATAGCGGATGTCATGGCTATTTGATCACCAGGCACTGTGAATCGACGGTCGCGTGGCTTTTGGCAAAATTATGACATCTTCAAGTTTCGAGATGGAAGAAAGCGGATGACCCAACAATGTCGACTCGCTTACGCAGTGTGGCTGTACAGACAAGCCGGAGCATTGCTAAACAT
The DNA here is from genome assembly GCA_030068005.1 of Cladophialophora exuberans. Taxonomy (NCBI): domain Eukaryota; kingdom Fungi; phylum Ascomycota; class Eurotiomycetes; order Chaetothyriales; family Herpotrichiellaceae; genus Cladophialophora; species Cladophialophora exuberans. The sequence goes on along the minus strand of JANSVK010000025.1, from coordinate 189,066 downwards.
GCAATTCTGATACCCATGCACCGTGGCAGCCATGGCGAATAGCCAGGCGCCGCCAGGCGAGGATGGCCATCCGAAGCTGCCAGTGGAGGCGAACCACGAGGCCGGCTAAGCCTAAATAGCGCCTAGAGCTGCCGGGGGACGGTTAATTCCAGGCGCCCCTCTGCGTCACCTCAACTTGAACCCAACTTGAGCCCGACGAGTACCCGCAAACAAACCACTGCTGGAGCCTCCTCGACTCATCAATCTCGAATTTCACTTAACTTCGATGACTTGAGAACATCCTTAACACCATGAATGTGTCGGCCCGTACGCCGCACCTAGAACGACGTCATGAATACCCGACCCATCATCGATGATTCCTCAGGCCCGGTTGCACTTTCAGTATCGTTAAACAGTGATGCTAGCTGTTTCGCCGTCGGCCTGGACACAGGCTTCTGTGGTATGTTGAAACTATTATCTCTGAATACATGCTGTGGATGTTCCCAGTGTTGACGTTCGATACAGTGTTCAACTCCGACCCATGCGAGCTCAAAGCCTCAAGAGGTAGAGTCCCTGTACAACAAACATGAACCACCGCATACTGAGACGAGACACAGACTTGAATGCTGGCATTGGAACAGCTGAGATGCTAGGTCGATACAATTACCTAGCTCTCGTAGGAGGCGGCAAGAACCCGAGATGGCCACAGACAAAGGTATAGCTGGAACAGTTGGGAAAAAGAGCTGGACACTGATACTGTTACCAGATCATGATATGGGACGATGCCAAACAGAAAGTTGCAATCACCCTCGAGCAGAAGACGGCCGTGCTACGAGTCCGCTTGACAAAATCATGGATCGCCATCGCTATTCAGAACAGCATACATCTATACAAGTTCTCCTCTCCACCCGAAAGAACGGCCAGCTTCGAGACCGCCGATAATCCCTTGGGATTATGTTGTCTGGGAACAAGAGTTGTGGCCTTCCCCGGACGTTCACCAGGAAAAGTACAGCTGGTTGAGTTGGCATCTGGCAACGTCAGTATCATACCGGCACACACTTCGGCACTACGAGCAATGGACTTAAGCAGCGATGGACAAATTCTGGCTACAGCAAGCGAAACTGGCACTCTCATTCGAGTTTTTTCAACCGCAAACTGCACGAAAATAGCCGAACTACGTCGTGGTGTTGACCCAGCATACATCTTCAGCATTGCCATTTCCCCCGATTGCAGTATGTTGGCCGTCACATCCGACAAATCCACCTTGCATGTGTTCGACCTCCCACCAAGTGTTCTCTCTCAGTCACAACCAAATAGTCCACTGAGTCCCTCGTCCCAAGGTCGCCGCTCTCAGTCGCCGCAGGTTAACAACAATTCCGAAGAACAGTCCCCCACGAACCAGAAATGGGGCTTTCTCTCCAAGATCCCGCTCCTCCCTCGCGTCTTTTCAGACATCTACTCCTTCGCCTCCGCACACTTTGAGATGGGTGATGAGAGTGGGGGTCTCAATGGCAACTCGACACTATCATACTTGCCAGCGCTAGGCTCATTACCGAACCGGCCACAGAAGGGTATACTGGGCTGGATTGATCATTCTACTCTGATCTGCGTAGGCACCGGAAGAGATGCTAGATGGGAAAGATTTAGAGTCGGTGAGAGGCCTGGCGTGACAGATGAAGGACAGCGAACTGTCTGGCGGGACGGTTGGAGAAAGTACTTGGGCAGCTGAAAACGAGGACTACCGAAGGTACTTCGACATAAGATCACCAATGGCAGGGGCATACTACTGGGCATCGAGTCACGCATTGGAATGACCACCACACCACAGAACACGCATGACAAAAGCAGAAACGCTTTGAAATGTCTAAACTCATCCAACGTTTCGTTCTCGGACCCATCAAATCGAGCTTAGAAGACTAATTAGTAGCTGGACAAGAACCTGCTACAGCGACCTATACCAGTCCAAGTGCGGCGAGCCTCACATGATCCAAGAAACGGGTTTCGAAAACGACTGGGATCCACACACAGAGACACGGATTCTCACATATCAGGACATGGCAATACGACACTGACGACGAATTTTCGATTTGGTTTTGGATGCCAGCGCTAGAAGATATACGACAAAAGAAAGCTCAGCGACGCGGCTGACCACCTTCCATCAGCGCACCAGAGCGAGTCACTGACAACACTGGTGTGCATACGAAGTCTCTGAGCATGTTCTTGTTTTGTCATAATTGGGCTTTGTTGTTACTTCTGATGCTGTGCTATGCCGAAATCGACAAAATGGAGCTGTCATGTTTTTCATCTTTTGCATAGAATTGAGATCAAAACTATTCTTACAACCACAATCGTTGGACATACAGGCTGGAAGAATGGCACGAGGTATTATTGTTATTATGTTGTAGAAAGATAGACACATGTGCCTGCAATTAGTCAGTCAGCGAAGAGAAATGAGTAGCTTCTCGCATTGAAAACAAAACCGAAAGTCTTCTAAACGTTCTTAAATCTTCTCTGTTTTAGACATCACAAAAAAAGACTGCATTGCATTTTTGGGGTCTTTATACATCCTCAGCCTGTAATACCTGACTTATCTGACTTGTCCGTGCATGTCCATGTCCTAGTACGCCCTACACAGAACGTGAGATCTACGTACGTGAAGCTCTCACCAAGCTCATGACTTTTGTGACCCCCTTGTCCTGGTACCATTCACACCATTACACCACAACCACACAGCCCCGATCCGATCCGGTTCCAAACCATCCAAAAGCCCCCTTCCACAGCCCGAGAGAGAGAGCCAACCCAACGCCGCCAAAATAAAGACCCTCCCCTTCCTACTTGGTCGTACACACAGCCAACACGGAGACGCGCCATCAACGATTGCAGGAAGGGAAAGGTAGAGAGCCAGTAATGTCGAGATAGGTGTCAAAGCCAGTAAGGAAGGCGAGGAAATTGCGCATTGATGGAAATCCAGCTTCAAATCGAAAACATGTTCTTTGAGGGATCAGCGGCGCATGGACGACAGCCGCCGCCTCTAAGCCTAGACTGGAGAGATGTGTTTGTGTGTCTGTGCCAGAGGCACTTCTCAAACAAGGCTTTGCCTAGAAGATTCTCACAGCCGGATTTTGCATCCAAATTGACGACCGAAGCCGTGATCGCCATGCTCAATATCAGGCAAGCAGTCCCGGACATGATCGCTCAATGACGCCAACGCCTTCACTATGCTGCCATAAACCTCCCTTCCGTCATCGCACTCTGTCGCTGTGATTCTGCCCTCATCACCGCTACATTCAGTAGCCTCCACGACCACGACCACGCTCCTAGCTTGCTCGACAATTGGAGTGCCCCTAACTCATCGCTTTCGTATATTGAAAGTTGCCAAATCCACCAGGCGTCATTGCTCCCATCATGTTGTGTACCGGGACCGGAGTGTGGGAAGCCGGACCTCCACCTCCCTGTCCACCGGCTGCCATTCCTATGTTTCCAGTCTGTGGTGTTTGGGGAGTTCCATTTTGGTTGTAGAAAGTGGCACCGTTCATATTAGGAGTGCTGAAGTCTCGTGGTGCGGGTTGGCCCCCCGTAGCATTTGTGGGCATTTGCGCATTAAGTCCCCAGACTTGAGATCGATATTTGTCTTCTTCGATGGTGCCATTGAAAATCTTCTCCTTCATTTTGAAATAGACTTGGCCTGTCAGCAATGAATCTGAACCCGCTTGATGAGCCTGTCCAATTCGGGCCACCGCTAACTCTTCTGCAATATCTTGAAGTCCAGATTTGGTCATTATCCGCTGGACCATCAAGCTTGCTTCCTGAGTGAGAAGTTGACCACTATTGACCTGGCCCTTAACCCCTGCGTGCTTCAAGATAAACTTAATATCGAATAAGGATGGGAAGAATTTCTCGAGATATTTGTGGAAAGCGACTTCATCTTCTGGGAGAGGTTTGCAGATCATAAGTTTCATCAGATAACCAAAGTCGTAGCCGGAGTGAAAACTAATCCAATGGACATCTTTATCAAGCACCAAACCTGAGCTTATCAGTAAGGCGCCGAAATCATTGGGATCAATGCCATGTTTGGAGTGTTTGTCGAAATCGATCCCTGCTTTAGAGAGCATCTGTGTCGACTCGCGGGCGTACATGTCGGTTTCGAGGGAGAACTTGAAATTGAACTGCCAAGTGCAAGGAGTAGGGAGGAGATTTTGGTGAAATTGTGACTTCTGGGGGGACATGGCGTCTGGTGGAGGGAGGGTGCCATCGGTTTTGAAGAGAGTGATTCCTAGTTGAATCATTTTGAGTAGATCGACGTTACAGCGGAGGGTTTGGTAGTGATAATCAGCTTTAGTGGTAAACTGACCAATTGGTCTCGCGACAATACCGGGAAACTCAGTGTCCTAGAGTGCGACTGTCAGCGCAGTTTGGAGACCCTTGCGATCAGAGTTACCTACCATGGCGATGTAAGGATAAGTGTCGACAAGTCTTCTCAGAGTATCCATCTCGTCTTTGAGATTATGCTTCCAGACATTGCGAATTCTTGCATCGTCCTTGTTGTCAAGCGGACCTCCCAAACCGTCGAATGTCTGATGACCTTGCACAGGACCTCCTCTTCCAAAGCCCATTTGAGCCATCTGACTAGGTAATAATCCGGCGTCCAGCATGCTTCGATCAAAGCCATTGTTTAAGTTGCCTGCGAGAGCGAAAGGGCTTGCGCTCGATGAACCACCCGCACCAAACGATGGGGTGCCTAGGTGGGTGGGAGGAGGGGGGAGAGCACCATGTTGGTGTGAGGTTGCGTGAGACTGAAGATGATTTGGTTGAATGTGATAGGGGGCGTTCATGCCCTGGTTACCATAGCGCGGAGGCGCCATGATGGCACAGGTCGAAATGAAGGTAGTCGAGGTAATCGATGAAAGTGTGGAGATGTCGAAGAGAAAGATAGATCAGATTTGTTCATCGCGGGAGTATGGATGACATGATGGATGTGGTGCAGCTAGTTAATTATGAAATCGCGGTCGGCATCGTGACAATTCGAATCAAATTGTGAATTCATACGTGAAAGGGCGTGATTGTCGAGAAGGTGCAGCTGGTTTGTTCTAAAGTCACAGAGCCTACGCAGAAGTCAAAGTCGTGACTGTGAATTGCGGGCTTCGAGCTACGGCAGAGCAATAGCGTGGTGACGATAATAATCCGGCGCAACAGACAACAGATAAAGTGAAAAATAATCACGTGAAGTTCGAGCTTGTCACGTGTCTACGTCGCGTGCTCCGGCAGCAGAGTCATGAGTCTCCTAGGGTTATACAAATTTCTTTTCACACCTTCCAACCCATCAGAGATTGGGCGGACGCCGGCTCCTGTAAAAAGGCTCTGCTCGGTGCAATTGTATCGGCCACTTCACTCTAATCCCAAGCTCGTTGGCCAACGTCATCACATAGCTTGGATTTCTGGAAAATTCCCTGCCGACAAATACCACATCAGCTTGGTCCGTTTCCAACACCTGGCAAGCAGTTCCTGGCTGATGGAGAAGACCAACTGCTCCGACCAGTATTCCTGGAACATGTTGCTTAATCGAGGCAGCGAAATGTGCCTGATAAGCCGGACCGACAGCTAACTTCTGGTCGGGGTGGAGACCTAGGCGATATCAGTTCTGTGTACGGGTATCGGAATAAGAAGACGTCGTGATTAGAGGGCTTACCTGCTGAGCTGATATCCATGAGATCTACGCCGAGATCGCGAAGTATCGAACTCAACTTTATCGAGTCCTCGATCTCCCATCCTCGACCCTTTTCTAGGCAATCACTGGCCGAGATGCGAAAGAAAAGAGGCATAGTTGGTGGAATTGCGCTGCGAATGGCTTCCGCAATCTCGATTGCCAACCGGACACGATTCTCGAAACTTCCCCCGTACATGTCTGTCCGTTTGTTTGAGGCAGGCGACATGAATGAATGAATCAGGTATCCATGTGCTGCATGGACCTCGATAAGATCGCAGCCTGCTGCAACTGCCCTCTGAGCTGCGTCGGCAAATGCCTTGACGCACTCCTGAATCTCGGAGACACTCATTTCGCGGGGCACCGGGTGTTGTTGGTCGTACGCAATTGGACTAGCTGCCACAACCTCATCTGGAAAGCCGTTGCTCTCCTGACGCGCGACTCCGATTCCCAGCCAAGGAGCATACATGCTTGATTTGCGACCCCCGTGAGCTAACTGAGCTCCTACTTTCTGGCCTTGAGAATGCACTGCGTTCGCCACCCTCGCAAACCCGGGAATCTGGTCATCTGTCCACAATCCTGCGTCTTCCGGACTTGTTCGTCCAATTGGAGTGACAGCTGCTGCTTCAATCATGACGAGTGAGGCTCCTCGACAAGCATAGCTGCCCAGCTGAGTGACATGCCAGTCATTTAACTGCCCGTTGAACGACGAATACTGGCACATCGGAGACACCCAGATGCGGTTCTGGAACGTGAGGCCTCGAATCTTGATGGAATCGAAAAGTTTTGGTCGGGTCTTTGTCGAGTCCAGCATTCCCAGAAATGTACCTGGCGGGGGCTTCTGGATCGGATTAAAATATGGAATACCAGGCATCGCGATATTCTTGACTGCTGGGCACTGGGCCGCTGCAGCAACATCCTCTTGTGACACCTTCTCCAACGACATATCGCCGTCTTCGATTGAAATCTCTGTTTGAAGATACTAAGCCAGAGGCTGGTGCTAGAGCGAAATTCTATTTTGAAGGCGACAGCAGAAGCCTAGAAAGCTATGGTATCGTACCGACATTTGTCAGATCCCTGGGGCTTGAGAAAGAAATCCGCTCAATGTAGCCCTGACACCAGCACATGTTGAGCACAGCGCGCGTCGCAAGATAAGCCGGTAACATGGCTCCAACGACTCGATCAAATTTGGCCATATGGAGAATCCTTTGGTGACTGGTCGCTGAAGACATATCAATGCCGTCGGCTCCTAGCGAACCAAACATGGTCGTAGTCGCGTTCCTCCGTTACCGCGTCCCATATACGATAAACCTCGTTCTTTCTTTCTCTCAGCCCTCTCTTCGCTTTATCCCGCCTGTCCCCTTAGAAATCAAACAGTTTTGTGTTCTGGGCCTCGGTAGTTCCAATACTGATACCTCGAGTGTTCAACACTTGACATAACTGTGTCACCTATTGAAGGTATTGCTCAAAAAAGATCTGTGTCATTCGCAGGACATCCGCACGGTCAAATACAAACCGAGGGGGTATATTCGCCTGGCGCGATGTTGGACATCACTTGCGTCGGAACGCCATACGAGGTATACATGAGTCTAAGCATGACGACGGTTTACGTTTTCCCTGTATGTGGCTTCATTCACTAACGCGTGCATTATCGGGTGCAGATCGGCCACAAACATGGCAGCATCGCACAAGCACAAGTCCGCGGATCGATATCATTCTACGAATGGATTTTCCAAACCATGTCCAACATGGAGTGGCCTGAGGTGCGCAAGGAAGCAGAAGCTTTCAGCCCGTTCATCTCGACCAAATATGCTCGATATGCGGAGGAAATGCAGGGCATAGCGGACGGTGCCGGTGTCGCTTACCTGGACATTCTGGCCCTGAACATTCGCAGCGAGATCGCCTTCAGCATGTTTTCCGAGCCGAAGGCGCAACCTCAACCTCAGCCTCACACCAACGGTGTAAACGGTATTCACAAAATGGAATCCGACGGTTGCACGGCGCTGGCGTGGCGCACAGCGAACGGCAAATCCTTCCTCGCACAGAACTGGGACTGGAAACCGCGGCAGCTGCCCAACCTGATCATCCTGCGCGTCGAGCAGCCCGGCACGGAGCTGGTACCGTTCCAAATGATTACCGAAGCCGGCATCATCGGCAAGATCGGATTCAACAGCAACGGCATCGGCTGCTGCCTGAACGCGATCCGCGCGAAGGGCGTCGACCCGTCACGCATGCCCGTCCATTTTGGCCTGCGCACGGTTCTCGAGTCTCCCAGCCGCAGCGCTGCGTTGAAGACGATCAAAGCCGCCGGTATCGCTGCTAGCGCGCACATCTTGATCGGCGACGCAGACGGCGCCACGGGCCTTGAGTGCACGAACATCGGCTTTGGCGAGCTCGGACCCGACCCGCAAGGCCGTGTCGTGCACGCGAACCATCTGGCACTCCCTCATCCCAAAGTTGACGAGCCGCCGTGGATGGACGACTCGCCGAAGCGTGTGGCCCGGATGCAGAAGCTGGCGACTCCCCAGCTTGGCAACGATGCCACGCTCGACTCGATCCATACGCTCTTCAAGGACGAGGACAATTACCCCACGGCTATCAACAGAAAGTCGACGGGTGAGAGCGCGAGCGAAACGCTTTTCAACGTCGTTTTTGAATTGTCTGAAAAGAAAGGCTGGGTCTCGCTTGGACGGCCCACAGAAATGATCGAGCGTGTTGAGTTGGGAGTTTAGATGTCAAATTTGAGGTAGAAAAATTGAAGAAAAGTCGGTTTACAATCTCGTACTGAAACTTAGGTGTACTTTCCAATCTCCTGTTCGCTTTCAAACCTGGCCCAGCTCTTTTCCACCGGGAACAAGATTTGCTTAGTGAAAATATCTTAATCTCCACGCCCGAACGTGCTACGTACTCAGCTAGCAAGTCTCTGTCTAGCATATGAACTCGAGACTGACCAAGGCCTCACGCGTAGGCCTGCTTCTCCACATCCAGCATGACACGAAGCCTCTCAGGACTTCGAGGCACAAATCTGACAAGGAAGGGTTTCGGCGCGTTCGCCACGCCGGCGGGCGTCTCGCCGTACGTGACATAGTCGGTTGGCGGAGGCATCTTCTCATCAGGGAGCAGTCGGAAGGCGAGTATCAGGCGCAGAAGCACCATGTACATAATGCGGTTGCTGATCTGCCAGGCCGGACAGACGCGCGAGCCGATGCCATATGCGAAGTGCGGTAACCCTGGGCCGTTGATCTCAGGCTGGGTGAGCCAGCGGGTCGGTTCGAAGACGTGGGCATTGGGGCCGAAGCGTTTGGGATCTAGAAGTGCGATGATACGTGTTAGCACAAGGTGTGTTGGAGAGGGGAGAACCGCTACAGTAGACTCACCATGGCCGCCTCCCTCGGCATTCATATACACATATGTCCCAGCTGGAATGGTCACTTCTTGCCCCGTGGATTTGGGAGTCAATTTGATATCGGCAGTCGTCTCACGCGGGAGCGAGAACGGCACGATCGCGTAGTATCTGAGCAATTCTTTATACAGAGCGATGAGGTAGGGCACCTTTTCTTCGGAGACACATCGCTCAATTGCTTCTTCATCGGTCGCATAGACATCCCGAATTTCGTGGTATGCTCGCTCCTGCATCTCTTGGCCCGCTGGCGACAGAAGAGCTCCTAGGCCGGCGAAGAGGTGCGAAGGAATGGTCTCGATGCCGCCCTGAAGCATTGACATGCTGCACTTTACAGCCTCGCGCAGGCTCAGGTTGGCGTCCTGGTCTTTCAACACCCACGAAGCAATGCAGTTGGTCTCTTCACCTCGATCAATCTTGGCCTGCAGCTCCACCAGGATCTCGGTAATCATGCTGTCTCGCTTCTTTGATGCTAAACCAGCTCGTTTTGCATCGGCTACATGCGCTCCAGGGAATAGTCGTAAAAGCGGAATGAAGTCTATCCAAGTATTGGAGGCTCCCCGGACTCTAAGTTACATCGTTAGCGACACCTACAGGAGAGTTCTCGTGCTTACTTGGTGATAGCCTGGGCATTGGTGATGTATTCCCTTAGCCAGGTATCGTTGGCAGAATCAAATCTTTTTGCAAAAGTGAGTTGGAAAGCCAGATTCATGCTCACTTTTCGGAAGAGGTTCAGGACAAAAAGTGATTTCTGGCCAAACATGCCGTCTTCGGCTACGGTTTGGACCACTTCAAATGCTTCGCGGGCCATCATGGGATAATACGAAGGCCATAGTCGCGGCTGCATGGACTTCAACCCTGCTGTACGCTGTCGCTTGAAGGTATCGTCAAGGCTGTGTGTGCCTAAGTCATAGCCTATTGAGGGAGGATAATGTCAGCATACAAACGAGGATTTATCTCCACCTTCAATATTTTGGAGCGGTTTCCACTCACCTATGAAATGCTCAAAGATATACTGTCGTGGTCGCGCTGACGTTTGATTCGCATTACGCACAAACAATTCTCGCACCATGTCGAAGGAATTGGCAATAACGACCCTGCGAGAGCCGAATTTGACCTGAAGTAGCTCGGCATTGAGTCTTTCCCCCCATTGAGACCAGAGCATAGCATCGTTCACTCCTGTTGATCCAGCATGAAGATGCAAATGGCCGAGAAAAGGTCTAGCACCTGGCAGTTCAGGGATGCCGGCAATCTTTGAAATATCCGTCCAATACGCAAGCTACCGGAACTGATTTAGCATTTCATCCAAGTCGTGTTCCAAAGTTTTGCACAGGTGAAAGCGTGCCGCACCTTAAAGAGCAGAGAGACTAAACAGCAGGCGGTCACTGCCGCTGCTAACCTCCAGTTTCCCACGGAATGCGTTGAAGCATCTCTGGGTAGGTGAAGAAGAAGTTCTTCCATCTTTGTGCCGTCTACCGTGCTAAACTTGTATAGATTGCTCGGATTGAAATTGTGATCTTGTTCGATTGTTTTTCCGAAGTTAGGTACCTACCAATATTTTTCTCATTAGTTGTTACGAGAATATATGCACGACAAAAGGCCCTGGTGCAGCCGTCGATCCGAACGAGCCTTGCATGGCTCGCTCCACCGATACCATACTGCTCGCAAGATAATATCATCACTGGAGAGAGTTCGTTGATGGGGGGCAGAGCTGCTTAGTCGGTAGCGTGAGCTTCGAAGAAGGTTGAGCTTCAGCATCCCTGAATAGCCTTATCGTCGCGTTGTTCCGACGCAGAAGACTTTTGTGGAGCCTTCGCCATCTTCCTTTCCGCGCCTGATGCTTCACTCCTACATCCAGCGGAGTCTCAGATGTTGATGATTCGCTGTGCGGTGATTTGATTGAAATCGGAGGTATGATGGGTTGCACTGGGCAGAAGTCGAAAATAAGGCGTGGTAAGGCAGGAGGGAGCTGGGCATGCCTAGTGTACTGCAACAAGATAAGAGCTTTCGTATGCAAAGACGATATTTTGTAATACCGCAGCTTCGTTTGAAGACCAAAATCCAAGTCGCGGTCTGGGCCCGAACGAGAAGAAGGTGCGAAGCTTTTGACGTTGAACGCCATTGTGCCGCGAGTATGGGAAAGCGTGTCTTGATCGCATACTGCATTGACGTAGATGCTTGCGCGGGGTGGTAAGTACTCTAATTTGCGTCGCCAACAAGAGATACTGATATGGTACTGCTGGTCCAACAAGGATCAATACTAGAGATGGAACAACAGCAAACGCAAGCGATGTGTCTCGTGGAGTTTTTGGAGCCAATGTCGGCGTCAATCGGTTACTGAAATTCTTTGACGAACGCAGCATCAAGGCAACATGGTTTATGCCCAGCCATACAATTCTCTCATTTGGAGATCAGATGTCGAAAGTGCGTGATGGTGGGCATGAAATGTAAGGATGTACATGCGGTTCTCGGCTTCAAGGTTGCGTGATCAAGGCTGACAGTCGTGATATTCCTCATATATCAGCGGCCTTCACGGCTACACGCACGAGTCCGTATCGAAGTTGACCGAAGAGCAAGAGCGTAAAGTTATGGCGAAATCGATTGAGGTATATAAATCTTTCACAGGAAAGCATCCCAAGGGTTGGGTGGCACCTTCATGGGAAGTGTCTCCCAAATCAATGCAGGTTCTCGAGGACTTTGGTATCGAGTACGACCATTCTCTGTGTCACCACGATTGTCAGCCATATTGGGCTCCCAACGTTGCCGACACGGTCGTTTATCCGGACTATACCAAGGATCCCGATACTTGGATGGTACCAATGCTGGAGAACAAAACGACCAAAGTGGTGGAGATCCCTGGCTCATGGAATATTGACGATTGGCGTAAGTCACGAGGGCTTCGACAGTACCCAATATCCGGGCCACTCCCAGATGTAGCTCCCTGCAAGCAAACACTGACCTGAGTGACGATCTCACAGCACCAATGCAGTTTGCCATTCGCAATCCTGGCACGCACGGCTTCATCAACCCTCGAGATATTCAGCAACAATGGGAAGACCAGTTCTCATTCATGTATCGCGAGTACGAGAGCTTCACCTTTACGATCAGTATACACCCACAAGTCAGTGGGAGATCAAATATCATGCTGATGCATGAGCGGTTCTTTGAGTTCCTGAAATCACACGAAGGAGTAGAGTTCGTCAAGGCGGAAGACATCTGCGAAGAGTATGCACTTTGTTCCCGCGGGTACGATATTGACTGATTTGTTCTAGATTCAAATCTGGAAAACTCGAAGGAGTGAGATCGATGTCTTTGGGTTTTAGCGCTGAAAAAGTTGCGAGTTGAAGATGGTCGATATTGGACCATAAAGGCGAGAGAAAGTTTGGACTTTTTAGGCACGAAACCGATGCTGGGGCACGCTGTGGGCAGATTGTTCCTCCGTAAAACCGCCCTAATACACCTGGCTCGGAGGTTCACCATTGGTGCCTAATCGCCCCTGAAATTTCCGCCTATTTGGGCGTTTTGGGCATCTGAGCTATTTTCGTAGACCTCGATCAAGCCAGTCTGCCTTTCTATGCCAACTTTATCACAAAGGAATTTTATTCATAGCTTCGCTGTCGATATGTTTCTACAATCAGGGTCGTACTCGTAATAGTACTTTATTTGACCAGTGCTTCCGACCGGTATTGATCTGGCAGCCATTTTGGCCACGGCGGTCGCACACCACTCTGGAGGTTCAATCTCGCCATTCTTATCCCAGTTGATGAACTTCTGAACTTCGTCATCATTCATGATCCCAGTGTACTTGCCGGCAATAAAGTCATCGACCATTGTTGTTCGCGTCAGACCTGGATATACCCCGAGGATCTTGATCTCAGGCTCCTCGTGCGACACCACTTCGATGAATCGTGTCAGAGCAGCTTTGGTGGAGCAATACTGAATCCAACCACTGTACTTGATGCTCCTGTCAACCGCGGAGGAGAATATGATGATATCGCCGCATGATTTTCGAAGCTCGGAAAGAAATGTCTGGCACTGAAACCGAATATCAGTATTTGAATATCTGCAAGGAGCCCGATTCATACCATCAATATCGGCGCAAATACATTGATGTTGTATGTTCGAAAAAGAGATTCAGAACTTATATTGTCAAGTCTCTTGATTTCGCCCATGACGCCAACTGTACACACCAGACAGTCCAGTCCTCCCAAGAAATCCATGGTCACTTGAAAAAGATTTTTCCTGGCTTCAGAAGACGTAACATCCCCTTGAACAACTTTCAGGCAGCCGTATGTTGCCCATTGCTCGAGCTCCTCGGAGATATGAAGCCCGAAAACCACGACTTTTGCACTATGCTGTTTGAGCAGGTCTTCGGTGACTTTGAGGCCCATACCGAGACCACCGCCAAGTACAAGCACACGAGGCCCTGCCGACATGATGTTCGAGATCTCCTTTCCGGGCATGAAGTTTCTATCCTACTTGTTCTATTACAAAATTTCCAGCTCTCGCCAATTGAGCAGTTATATGGAGACACCCCGAGAAACGAATTCTAAATCGCCAAACGCAAATCCGCTCACAGATCCTGTGACCCAATTGCCGTCAGCCCAGCAACCTTGTAGATAGAGGCGGCCGCTGAGGCAGCTGACTTGGTCTGAGTATTGAATTCCTGCTAGCATTGATATGAGCGGACTAGTCCACTCACAGGCTAAGACGATCCACACTGTCGCGTTGGGCCGACAGATAGTGAGCCTATTTGATACAGCGTATCGCAGATGCAGTGACAACTTGAATGATTGCATCTCATTGCGAAGCAAAGCCTGCTGGAAGATGATACAACCCCTGATCAGTATGAGCGCTCCAATCCGTCACGATTGTACTCGTTCTCCGTTCGCCAAGTTCAACTTATCATCTACTCCGAGGCAGAGATTCCAGACCAGCTCGAAAGGCTGGATCGGAGATAGCTATTGAGGTAGTTCAACAAGAGTCTATCATGGGCCTGTGCTCGACGACGGCACGGTGTGAGATAAACCACAATGATATAGCGAGCGGCATTGCACTTGCCACCCATCTCTTCAGGCTTTGCATTTTTGCAACCACAACACTCTGCAGACCACTGTCTTTTTGACCTCTGAAACTTGATCTCAACCACAATGTCTGTCCCTGTGGGCTATCGCAATGCTGGAGAAGTTGACCATATTGTGGAAACCGATGTGCCTGGCACTGTGCACCTTGTCGACCTAGATGGAACAATGTCAGCAGTACACGACAAATCCCACAAAGATGTCGTCCTGTATCCGACTCCGAGCTCTGATCCAGAAGATCCTTTGAACTGGAGCCGGCGACGCAAATGGCTCGCTTCTTTCTGTCTTCAGTTGTGTGTGGCGGCTCATCTCTCGACATCTTAATGCCGACGCTTACTCTCCATAGGTATACTTTCATGATCGCAGGCGGCACAGCTACTGGTTATGCAGTTTACCCTGAAATTATCGAGACTACTGGGATCCAGCTCTCAACCTTGAATAGTGCCATCGGTGTTATGTTTCTTTTTCTGGGCTGGGGTTGCCTCTTCTGGTCAGTACATTTTTTTTACGGTCTTGACTCTGCCTAATCAGTCTAGTATAGGTCTCCCATCGCTCTCCAGTTTGGTAGACGTGGGGTGTACATCATCTCGATGGTCGGTTGCATGGTGAGTACTGCTCTGCTTGACTAGTATGCTGTGATGTGTGTTATTAACAAGGTCACCAAATAGGCTATGAATCTCTGGGCGCCGTACACAACTAGCGCTGGTACATGGTACGCTCACAGGCTTTTGTACGGATTCTTCGGTGCCCCTGCTGAGGCCCTTGTCGAGCAATCCATTCCCGACGTAGTAAGTTGTGGATGGTCATAATTCGGGGATCAAATTTGACACTTATATCCTAGTTCTTCACACATGAGCGTGGTCTCCATGTCGGTCTCTTTCTCATGTGGCTTGGAGGTGCAAGTTTCTTGTTCCCAATCGCTGCTGGTTATGTTGCGCAGACCATGAATTGGAAGTGAGTGAATCTCTTCTGACGGGATTGGAATATGCTAATTCGGTTCAGATGGTGCTTCTACTTCCCCGTCATCTTCATGGGTGTCAGTGCCGTCTTTCTATTCTTCTTCATGGATGAAACTATGTATGAACGAGATATCATGGAGAAGAGAGCTCTTGCGAAAGCTGCCGCATCTGGAGCGGGTGGCGAGTCGAACACTAATTCCGTAAAGGAGACGCTCACCAAGGCTGCTAATGTCTTTGAAAAAGACAAGGAAGAGACATCGGATTCCAGCGTAAATGTCGAGGAACCGGAATCAGGACTTGTGATGTTCTACGAAAAGTCGAGCTATTGGAAGAAAATACGGCTGTTCACGATTATCCCGGAGAAAGAGAACAAGCTGTTGCCCATGATGACACGACCTTTGATGCACATTTGGAACTTCCCCATTATGGCCATGGCGGGCTTGTACGTGATCCACCCTCCCCTTGTGCTGAGCACAGTTATCCTAACAATGCATCAAGTCAATTCGGAACATACCTGATGTTCTTCCAAGTACTCAACGGTACTTGGACAACAATCTTGCAAGCAGCGCCGTACAGCTTCAGCACAGGTATCACCGGCGTCGCCTATGTTGCTCCATTCATTGGGGCACTAGTCGGGTGAGTCGCAATCGCATACTATACATTGAGCAGAGACAAGAAACCAAGACTGATTACTCCCAAAGGTCCGCGTATGCTGGTGCGTTCGCCGACCATTTCCACCTATGGATGGCGAGAAGGAACAATGGCATCCGTGAGCCGGAGCAACGCCTTTGGCTGTACATTGCATGCAGTCTCTCCACCATGACCGGGCTCTTGCTATGGGGCGTTGGCTCAGCCTCGCACATCCATTGGTTTGGCGTTCTGTTCGGAGCTTTCCTGATGGGCTTTGCAGGCGTACTCGCCGGTGCCACGCCTATCGGATATATCAGCGATAGCTATCCTGCAGTGAGTGTTAATATGGCAGCTCAATTGAAAAAAAGTAGAAATGCTAATCTGCTACCAGCTTATTGGGGAAGGCATGATCTCGATGACATTGATTCGAAACACCATGGGATTTGCAATGGGATATGCCATCACTCCTTGGTTTGAGGCCTCGGGTATCAAGAATACGGTATGAATTGCTTCCTCATCGAGCCTTTCCCGAGTTATCCGTTCTAACAGCTTGCAGTTTATCGCTAATAGCATTCTTGGCCTCGTTCTCACCAGCTTGATCTTCCCATTCATCTACTTCGGCAAAGCAGAGCGGAAGAGGACAGCATCCAAGTACAAGTACTACGCTGCCACGGCTACAATGACCCACTGAGAAGTTCTGTTGGTATTATATCGCAGGCTCCTTTTTGCTTCTCAACTAATTTGAGCGTCGATAAAATAAATGGTTTGTGTGAACGACAAGAATTGATTGCTTGATCTTTGCAGGATCTGGCGAAGCGTCGCGAACAGCCAAATAGAACCATTTCAAGCTGAAAAGAATTCGTAATGCGTCCTTATTTACTAGTTACATAGAAGTCAAAGCCATGAGAGATACTGGTATTCTACGGTGCCGGCACTCGCTTAACAATCTTACCGTGTTGAGGGCTCTCAAACTACGCAGGCACTTAGTAGGGAGCTCTTAAAAACGTTCGCTACTGGGTGGGATGTCTAGGCAAGCCGGGCACTTACAGGCGTCACCAGCCTATAATTCGTCCCTGATAAGAAAAACAAGCTCGCCTGTTCCTTCCCAAGCCCGGGCAGCATTTCCCAGCGATAAAGGAGTTGCTTCCCATGACCCAAGCCATCCTATCCTGCATCTCCTCTTTCTTCACTTCCCGACCACCCTCCACCTGTCGACCAGACGGTGGTATAAATCCTCTGCTCATCATGCGGCGTCGGCAAAATTTTGCATGCTCGCGATGCTACAAGCGGAAAAAGAAGTGCGATGCAGCCCTTCCAGCTTGCAGTAATTGTCGAGCCGTCGGAATTAAATGTGAGAGCATTGATCGAGACTCGGAAGTCGAGCTACCCCGGAGGTGAGTCGCTCTTTCCGTCTTGACTTAAATCATTTCACTGACAAGATTGGAGCATTGTACAGTTTCTAGAGCATGCTATCGCTGAGCTCGAGATCGAGTTGCAATCGAACGAGACACCGTCTCGGCTCGGAAAACCACTGCTGTCGCCAAATTCCATATATTCGGCATCTAGCAATGCTTCAGCGGGGCAACTGGCAAAGAGCGCTTCGAGCTCAGCTCAAGATGCACCGGAGCTTTCATTGCCTTGTCGAAAAGTGTTATCTCAACCAAAACTGCTTGAAAGCCGAACAGATTTGCCCTACTCAATAATTCTCCTAGGGGAGTCTCACTTGCCTACGCCCCTATGTCATTCAATCTCGAAAGACATCATAGAAGCACGCATCGGCCGTAGGAGAGCTGTTACCAATGTTCTTCCAGTGGCTGTTGCTCGAAACTTGTTTGATACCTACATCGAGAAGGTGCTCCCTCACTATCCCTTTTTCACAGACAACGAGTTGAATGATATCTTCCACATGGTTTACGACCAAACAGAGGAGTCGAAACCTCCTCCCGCAAGCAGCTTTTTCATCGTGTTCCAAATTCTGGCAATCACAACACTGACCTCTAAGTCCACTAATACGCCGCGGGTGATATCACTTGCGGAGGCTCTCCATTCTCAGGCACTGGCCTACAGTGAGGCGTTGTCGACGATGGGGATTCGCTGCATCCAGTGTCTTCTTCTCTTAATCCAGCATGCGCTTCTGTCGCCTTCAACCGCGAATCTTGTGCACCTTGTCAATGAGACTATGAGAATGGCCATGGAATTGGGACTGCACCTTGAAGTCTCGTCTTCAGCTAACGCTGGGTTGTTTCACGACGACACTCGGCGAAGGGTCTTTTGGGTGGTGAGTATATTGCTGTGCGTATCGCTTCATCATCAATTAATTGCATTTAGACATATGCTCTCGAGAGGTCAATTAATGTCACAGGTCATCGATGTTTTGCAGCTCGCGACGAGACTATTGAAGCTGGACTTCCTAAGTTCACAGCCACCACGGAGAGCGAGAGTGAGCGGGCTGAAGCGATACGAGATCACCTTCGGTTTATCAACTCTATCCGCTATAGACAGCTTCATTCGGAAATTTGCGGTGTCCAGTTCTGCAACAAGCCATTCAAAAATCCCTCGTATGCAGATTGGAGTCTTGAAATGAGCCAAAAACTCCTCGAGTGGAGAGCACGGGCCACAGAAGCTGTTGACACAATGCCTGTGTGGTTTGAATTCTGCATGTGGCACAATGTTTTCATGCTCCATAGGCCATGCCTTCCAAATCCCAGGCCAGATATATCCTCGGCCATAGCTTGCTTCACCGCCACGGAGAAGTTAGTTGAGGTATACTGGACGTCTACGCGCACAGGGTTTTTGAAATTTCCCTGGCACGCCCTCCACAACTGTTTCGAAGTTGGTATGGTGCTTTTGTATAACATCAAGCATCGTTCTGATATTTTTACATCCGATAGCACCATCAGCATTCCTTCTGCACTAGATGTTCTCAATAGAATATCGGTCATATTCTGTATCCTGTCAGAAAGGTGGCCCTCAGTCTGGCAGTGCAGAGAATTCTTTGAAGCCGCCAAAAATGCAGCAACCAAAAAGTTGTTCGGCGTATTGGTTGAACAAGATAAGGATATCACTTGTCCCGAGCTGGATATATTGGACGATATCGTTTTGCACAGACCTGGCGATCCTATGTATCTGAAGGCTCCAGATGCAATAACCGAACCGCTCCCAGACGCCCTGATACAAGATGATTGGTGGGATGCACCAATGCCACTGCAGTCCGTCGATGTAGCGAGCGCTTTCCACTTCGATTCTTCAATCTTCGAAGAGGGGTTTAACGACTTGAACTGGGCCTTTATCACTTCTTCTGATCTTGCCACGGTCGCTAAAGACTTCGAGACATCGACATCGCAGAAGGCTCCGCCACCCGCTACAGAGCGAGATATTCAGATGGCACAGCGACATGACGAGCAGAACGCAGATTCTTATTCACCGGATATCACCCAAAATTCAGCCGCAAATTATCTGGACAGTGCTTTGACAAGGTTACCCCCCTGCACATATTGTCGCAGACGACGCAAGAAGTGTGATAGGCTCCTCCCGTCCTGTCACCAGTGCGCGAAGTCAGGGCAAGAGTGTAAGTTCTTCGACTCAATATTGTTACATGATATGCCTCGACCTTATGTTTTCGCCCTCAAGCAGAAATTTGATGATCTGCGTGCAATTGCTGGGCATGCCACCAAACCATCCCAATCATCATCATCAGCAGGCAGTTGTAATCGACAGCTAGAGGGTTCAGACAGCACAGCGGTATCCACGGGCTCAGAATGGTTCCATAATGGTCATTATGCCAGCAATGAGTCGCGATTTGGAGCTACCAGCGTCTTCAGTCAATTGGCTCTGGTTGCATTGAAGACGGGATTGACATTGGGTCAGATCTCCCGTGCAGCGCAATCTTCTCAGAGCTCCTTACACTTACTCCCATCTGGTTCTTTCTCTCCCTCTGGGACTTCAACATCTCCACTGCCATTGCGCAATGTGACACAAGATCTTGCTCGCCAGTATTACTACAGTTTCGAGCTCTTGTACCCGATCATGAACCTCAAAGAGATCGATGATGCCATTAACGTACAATACGGCACCACAGACGCGGATGACACAATGAGGTCTGAAGCATGTGTGACAGTACATATTATACTGGCAATCATGACTAGACAACTAAGCAGAAGAGAACCAAGGTTTACGGAATGGTCTAAAGCTTTATTCCAACACGGACTAAGCGAATATAATGCAAAAGTCTTGGTGTTTGGCTACCCATCCATACGCGAGCTAAGGCTTCATCTTCTCATCTGTTGGTATCTCTACTTAGATCCAGCTGCTGGAAACATATGGAGAATGGTTGGCTCGTGTAGCCGATCTGTTATGGACCTAAGGCGCAGTGTCAATGCCACGGGGGGCGGCAATTGGGAGGAATGGACCATCTTCATCTCCGTCTTTCGAATGGAAAGGTAAGTTTGAGCTTCATTTTGATAGTGTGAAATCCTAACTGAGCCATCTTAGCGACCTCTGCGTTGGCTATGGACGACCTCCACAGCTCATCGAGGCCGACGTGCCAGCTTCTGTGAGTCATTTGAATCACTTCAACAACATAGTAAGCCTACTGAAATTCACGAAACAGCTCCAGCCACCTGCCGGTATTGAAACGATACCACATCTTCTCTATGAACTCGCGCGATACAAGTATCGAATCCTTTTGTCTACCTTCAATAAGGACTGCAACAAAGACCAGGCTCACACCCGTGTTGCTGGCTGCAAAGAAGGCATCAACGCTTGGTTGCCCAAATGGAAAGCTGCTGTGGACTCATTA
Organism: Cladophialophora exuberans; assembly: GCA_030068005.1. Classification (NCBI taxonomy): domain Eukaryota; kingdom Fungi; phylum Ascomycota; class Eurotiomycetes; order Chaetothyriales; family Herpotrichiellaceae; genus Cladophialophora; species Cladophialophora exuberans. The sequence continues at coordinate 168,518 of JANSVK010000025.1, read as the reverse complement.
CCCCCTAATCCTGATATCGGTAGCAATGTTCAAGTTGCGGCCCTTTTGAACCTTTATGGTACCTTTTATCATTCTGAGGCTGTTCTGCTGTACAAGCAGACTTGGCCGCATGAGATGGCACTGGATAAAGGAATTGCAGCTGCTCGCCAGATGATCCGGTCATTCTCGGGTCTTCAACTTCGGCAAAGCTCAGTCGAACTGCTCACATGCCAGAAATCCGTTCCCATCATGTGTCCCCTGCCATGGCCTGCCGTGCACTCTCTGTGTAGCGCGGGAGTTTTCCTCGTCAGCAAGGCCCCTGACCTGCAGCAAGATGAACGGCTTGAAATAATATGGGATGATGTGGATCTCTGCATATCTCTCCTGGCTTCTCTCCAGAGCAATGTGGATTGGGGCGCAGAAGGCTTATCAGCTGTACTCGATGCCGCCTCCAGATCTTCAAGATCAACAAGATGATCGACCACTCGGGATACTTATTTTCGCAGTTGATTCAAAGAGTCATGTGGACTCAGGAATGAGATCGGTTTTGCACAGACACCACGCATTCGTCCGATTCAAAGATCACATTGTCGCGTTATTCCGACAGAGACTGCTTAGGCGAACCTTCGGCCGATGTATGCGTCTATATGCGCCAGCTCAACTCAGCAATGCTAATCACATGTGCTTGGATCAGCTGTCCGGTACAAAGTCGGTGGATGGAACCTACATCGGCAGGCCATCCGCGTCAGATACTAATCAAGTCAAGTCTCGTTGGCAGCAGCAACAACACATATACCATGGTCAGGGAGCCTCATGCAACTGCGACAATGTCCGATATCGGTGGTACACCTTTGATCTGCCGGGGCTCCCTACTGTACCTATGGGGTCAGTTCCATCTTCATCTTTGCAGTACAAGAGTCGTCGGACGATTCATACTTAACATTCCATCTCCGCCATGAGAATGTTCCCAAGTAGCACTCAAGACGCTGACCAACGCAAATATGATGGCGAGCATAGAAAAGCGCTCCAGCCATGGTGCCATTGCAAGCTCCTCAGGTGTGTTCGAGATTGACATCGAGCATGTTGGCACGAAACATGAATTGCCACCCAGTATCTTGGAACGACTCGCAACATCAAACGAGGTAGTCGAGGCGCACACTTCGGAACATACAGACGGCTCCGATGACCTAGATCAGTATCGTCGCTTCAGCAATGGGCACAAAGCTCTCATCACAACCGTGCTTGCATTTTGTGCCATGCTGTCCCCGATTTCCTCTACCATGGTTCTCTCTGCGCTACCCGAAGTAGCACACCACTTCAACGTCACCGCCGATATCATCAGTCTTTCCAATGCAATTTATCTTCTATGCATGGGACTGTCAGCCTTCGCTTGGGGCCCTATCAGCTCTATTTACGGGCGACGATGGGTTTGCATTGCTGCTGCGGTTCAATTCTGTATTTTTAACATTGCGACTGCCGTGGCACCAACGCTGGCCGCTTTTTACGTCTTCCGAATACTCACGGCGTTGCAAAGTACTTGCCTCTTGATTGTAGGCAATTCGTGTATTGCAGACATCTACGAACCTACGGCTAGAGCTACGGCAGTGGGATGGTTCGCGCTGGCGACAGTCATCGGGCCGGCTTTTGGACCATTCATTGGGGGCGTCATCATCACATTCAGATCGTGGACAGTCATTTTCTGGTTGCAAGCCGCACTTGGGGGATTGGCAACGTTTCTTTTGGTCGTACTGCTACCGGAAACGATGCCAGAAAGGAAATTTGACTCTCTACGTCAACGAGCTACGACCCGGAAAGATCAAATCCTCCTTATTCTCTCCTGGATGTCGCCAGGACGCGTGGTCGTGCTACTGTTCACATACCCCAACCTATTGATCACCGGCATAGCTTCGAGTGCATTGATCTGGAACATGTACGCTGTCCTCACACCGATACGGCATTTGCTCAACCCTCGTTTCCATCTCACTTCACCTATGCAGGCTGGTCTGTTCTACATTGCGCCAGGTTGTGGGTATCTCGCTGGAAGTCCATTCGGGGGCTGGTGGGCTGATCGAACTGTTAAGCGATGGATTCGAAAAAGGGGCCACCGAGTCCCAGAAGATCGGCTTCGAAGTTGCCACGCCTTACTTGGCATTGTCACGCCAGCCTCTGTACTTCTCTATGGCTGGAGTGTACAGAACCAATTCGGCGGGATACCCGTGCCGGTGTTCGCGCTCTTCGCTCAAGGAATGACACAGTGGCTGTGTTTCCCTAGCTTGAACACATACGCACTGGATGTGATGCAAAGCCGTGGCATGTCAGCGGAAGCGATTGCTGGGAACTTTCTGATCCGATATTTCTTCGCCGCTGCGGGCAGCGCTGTCTGCATCCCGGCCATAGACGCCATCGGAGTCGGGTGGTTCAGTACAATTGGTAGTGCCTTCCTGATCGTAGGAGCACTCGGGGTATGGGCCACTTGTACCCGTGGTGAAGCCTGGAGGACTCGAATCGACGCGAGAAGGTCAAGGACGAGGCCGAACACCGCACGCAGTGTCACAAGTCGATCACTCGATACAGATTAGCAGTTGAAGTGAGTGTCAGTACATCCGAGTTCCTACCACCAGTTAGTGGAAAATTTGCTTCTGGCTTACTTTATCTGCATTGCTTTTCGTCGAAGGCGGTGCGTACACACCGATAGTGACATGTGATCCAGCCTTGCGAGGCTACGCCAGTATGTGAAGATCTCATAATACCCAGGTCGTTACTATATCTCTGCACTGGTACTTTTATTCATGTTATCACTAGTCCCAGACCAATCACACGATTTCCCATTGTTGCCCACCGGCCCTGCTACGGATTTTGGAATGTCCAGCGACCTGTGGACACTGATGATCTGCGGTGTCGGCATTCGCAGCGCGTGGATGTACTTTTATTGAGCGTGTGAACGTAACGTCGCTCCAGCCCCGAGCGATTACCGCACACGGGCTTCGCCTCGCTGTGCTTGAGCCAGTGTGGTTCTGATCCTCTTTGTCTGTTGCGAGGACGAGAAAAAGAGAATGAGGGTTCGAAGAGCCACGTGGAGGAGCGAGGAACGGTGGGGACAAAGGAGATTTCTTACCTCTAAGCGATGAGCCTCTTGAGAATCTATCGCTTGCCGATTATTGCAAGCTTTCATCGACATACAAAGCGCGCTCTGGGATATCAATAGCACCGGGTGAAAGTATGTCACGGATATAGTTAACACGGCTGACTGATTCATACTTCGAGCTCTCAGATGAATTGAGCAACAGAGATGAACAAATACGACTTACCGGCATTGCTGATCATTTGTTTGGTGCTGCGAAAAACGCCGGCGGCATCTTTGTCTATGCCCAGCCAATGTGGCTAACAGCTTTTGTAAAAAAGAATAACTTGTAGACCTTGAAATGCAGACCTCACCTTGTACTAGCCGACTCGCCGAAGAGTATCCTTTCTTTGGTTTTGTGCGTGAGCAGACTTAGCATAGACCGTATATGGAATTTCGTTCATTGATTTTCAGTCTTTTGCGTATCCATCAGGCTGGCCTTTGACAAACGGCCCGCCGTGGGTGTGGTCTGCAACCCTTTCCAAGATGTACTCTGGAGTGTTGGACGTGGCCAAAATGCCTTCACCTCGCAGCATGGTGGGACACTGCAGAGACTGCCACTCGTTCACGGGCGCATAGAAGAACCGAGGGCATGCGTCGACATAGAATGGGGTAACGATGGAAGAGGTCCTAATTTCGAGCTCAATCTCAAAAAGTCTTCACCGCCCTTGATCGAACCGTCGCCACCGGAGGACATGTTGTCAATCTCCTCCGAGACGCCGGCTCCGTTGCTGCCATCGCAGTATGTCGAGTGGCATCAGGCCAGCATAATGCCATTTAGGAAAGCGGTAGTCGGGCATGGGCCGTCGCTACAGCGTGGTGTATCTTTTCAGAGGCTGGGGGCATCATGGTGGATGGCATCCTGCCAATTGGAATCCACCAATTGATAGCAGGCGAAATCTCATGACGAGACCCGCCCAAAAAGATCAATGCGAGGTTGTCGAGGAATTCTGGAAGGTCCTAGGAGCTGACCGGTCTTCTTACGGCCCGCCGCTCGTACACCATGCCAGCATCTTGGCGACTGTCGATCACACCGGCATCTCTAGCTAGGACAAGTTTACCAATCTTTTATCGATATATATGAGCGAGACGCCGACATTTACCAGAGCTGGCAGGACGATCCGAACGAAGACAGTCAAGCTGGAGAAGCTCGCGGGTACCAGGGGACGGGCTTTGAGTCACTTTTCGACCAGGTAGCTCCTGTCCCCCAGGATTCGCTTCGCAACTCGGCCTTTCAACGTCCCCGTCACCGTAATGTTGTACGGGATTCGGGACCATATGGTTGCGTTTCCCTGAGTCACACGACTGGCAATTATTGTCCCATTTTGAAGCCTTTTGAAAAGATCTGCGAGGTCTTTTCTGCGGTTCAAGTTCTGGACGCAAAGACGCCGGGATTGGCAATGCGTTAAGATTGACAGGAAGATTGTGATTAGACAAGAAAATGGCTCATGCTTTTCCTATTTCCAAGCTGTGCGGAGGGTCGGGGAGCAGAGGGACGAACTAGGCGGGTTTAGTCAACCATTCCAGCACTTTTCTCAATGATATTTTGCACAGGGGGAACACAAAAGGATCATGATGAGCCAGGCAGGCACGTGAGGCGTAATCCATTTGCGAGGGTGAATTCGGCCGACAGATGGGCCAGCATGAGGTTATGAGCGCCTAAGCCATGGATAGGGACTCCATAAGCGTTCACTAGCACCTTTTGTCATTGGGAAAGCTTGCGAGCGAAGGTGTGAGGCGAGTCCGAGTCGGACGATTGATCGGGTCCGCCGGAGTCAATGGCACCGAATGCGTGATACGGGTACGAAGTTCCTTCACGAGATATCAAACTTCAGTCTAGGTTTTTTGGAGGCTGGAGTTGAGCGGAGCGTTCGCTGGCGTAGTTGGCGGGTGAAAGGAATCAATGAATGCAGGTCGAGGATTCGAGGGACGTGAAAGGAAAGTACAGAATCCGACTTGCATACGAATAGCCTCACGCGATGTTACTGATTTTGTCATGCTGAAACCGCTCAAGCGAGTGTTTGGAACTTCCAAGTTCTCGGTTGAGACTGAGATGTGCGGGATGTGGTACGCTGATACAAGCAACTCCGGGGGCTTTCCATGGACACACACGGTCGAGCACGGACGTTACCAGTTATTGAGGAATTAAACCTTTTATTTTGTCCGGTCGAAAAGACCTTATCCCCGGGTCACCACAGGTCTGCACGCCCAAAGCAGATAGCAATGTGAAGGTTTAACAAGTCCAGAAAGAAAAAAACGTGGCCGCGATGGGCATGTCGAGGGCACGTCGAATCGGAGGGGCGTCAATACGCGGATGGGAAGGAAGCCTTCGCAGGGCCAGAAAAAGGTGCTGCCTGGATTTTGGGCGTTGATTCTCGGCATGAAATTCCAAGAAAGTATATCGGCCATGCCTAGGGTGCCTAGCGCCGTGCAAGGGCCCCAGAGGCAGGTTTCAGAGTGAGGGTTTAGTGGGTGGCCCCTGCGAGGTGCCCTGCCCGTGCCCGCCAGTGTCCTCCCACGCCTGGCCTTCGTCATGAGGGCCCTTGTACAATGCTTGGTATGGAGATGCGCAAAACGGGTAACAGGGCTGGTCTCGTAAATCGTAACTGGGCCTCCAGTGTCAACGTGAATTCTGTGACACTGACCTACTTGATACACTTTACACCTTCCTGAATTCCCCAGTTCAATTCTTTTTCTTGCCTGACTAATTGCATTCCATCCGCCCCTTGAAGCCCTTCCTGCGCATATCCCTCCTTCAGGCTCATTTTCCAATCCACGTCGTCCTCACCTTTCCTCGTAACTCTTCCCCTCGACCCTGACCTAAGATTCCCGGTGGCGAGCACAGACTTTTGGCCTGGACTGAAGCTCTCAAGATGAGCCGATTGGCCTAGCAGTATCTGAACCATCCAACGAATCCGTCTTTGTGCTCGGGCCGCCTGCATTGTCTGCGCTGACGAGCCATCCTCCCCGCTGCACAAGTCCACGGGAAAACTTTACGAAAGCGTCGTCGGCCACGGCAGTACCGGAACGCACAATGGATCCTCGAGGGAGCATTGAAGGGATACCTTACGACATGTCCCAGTTCGTCTCTCCGCAGCCACCCCAGATCTTTGGCGCTTATAACCCGGATGGCACTCCCATCCCTGCGAGTCTCCCTCCCGGGGCCTACTTCGGTGACTACAATGATGGAGGCGTCGACGAGAACGACCCTAAGCGCCGGCGCATTGCGAGGGTGCGGCCCCTTCCAGTCGTGGCATTGAAAAGAGTATGAGCAATCTGACTGTGGTTGTAGGCTTGTGACATGTGCCGGAAGAAGAAAATCAAGTGTGATGGAAAGATGCCCAAATGCGGCCACTGCATAAATTATAAAACAGAATGCGTTTTCACTCAGGTTGAGAAGAAGCGAAATCCCCCCAAAGGGTAGGTGACGCTGTATAGCTTCGGAGACTGGAGACTGACACATATGAGCAGAGCCAAGTATATCGAGGGTCTCGAGAATCGCCTAGGGCGCATGGAGTCTCTCTTGCGCATGTCTGGCCTCCTCTCCGAAGACGAGGCTGGCAAAACGGATTTAGGTACTCTTGAGAAGCGCCTAGCCGAGAAAGCTTCATCCAAAGAATCTTCTGCCCACCGAGCCGAATCTTCGGCTGCCTCCAAAAGTTCCTCCAACTCCGTGGCTCCGGAAAACTCACCGAGAATAGGCTCTGGGCGAGAATCACTTGAGACCCCTCGTGACAATGTCACCTCGCCCAGTACCGACGGTGATAAACCAAGTCGCGAAGAGGTCGAGAACCTTTCCGAGGCTATGTGCTCCTTGGTGACCAATAACATTGGCGAAACCCGCTATATAGGTACCTATCCCTCCTCACTGAACTCTCCTCACGTCGCCTAACCAGCTACAGGGTCGTCATCAGCATTTTCAATCTTCTCGAGTAAAGGCATCGAATGGGTCAATGAAAAGACTGGAGACACCTCTTTTCAGGAAACCATTCAAAATGCCGTCAACGAGGAAGATACCAAATGGCAGTACTGGAAGCCGGAAATATTTGGTGACATCTTTGTCCGCCGGGTATTCAAACCCTTACCGCCCAAGGAGGAAGCTCTATCACTATTTAAGGACTTCTTCGAGAACTTCAACTGCATGTTCCCCTTGTTCCATGAACCCACCTTTATGCATCTTGTGGAGAAGCAATACTCGAAAGATCCTTACGAAGGCAGTGGCTGGTGGGCAAGCATCAACGTCGCTCTGGCCATTGCTTATCGGATACGAGTTATGAGCAACGTCGTCCCTCAAGAAGATGACCAGAAAGCATGGCTTTATTTGAAAAACGCCATGGGAGTCATAACGGAACTTACTTTGCGAAATACCGATCTCCTGAGTGTCCAGGCACTTCTGGGAATGGCTCTCTTCTTACAAGGCACACCTAATCCCCAACCCTCATTTTTCCTCATTGCCGCTGCCATCAGGTGTTCGCATACGATCGGCCTCCATAAACGTGGATCAGCGTTCAACCTCAACCCGATAGAGGTGGAGCAACGCAAACGAGTCTTTTGGATCGGATATCTACTCGACAAAGATGCTTGTCTTCGGGCCGGCAGGCCCCCTGCACAGGACGACGACGATATGAACGTTGAACTCCCATCTGAAGACCCCCCTGACAACATTGGTAACGTTCCTTTGGCAGACGGAAAAAGCAAGATCAACCTATTCCGCTTAATGTGCGAGTTTGCTGTCATTTCAAGCAAAGTGTATCGCCAGCTTTACTCCGTGCGAGCGTCGAAACAGAGCGATGGCGAGCTTCTGAACACAATCGGTGAGCTTGACAAGGAACTGGAAGCTTGGAAGGATAGCATTCCCATCGACTTCCGACCAGAACACGAGATCAAAACGTCTCATACCCCTCTTATCTTACACATCGTCGTCCTCCATTTCTCCTACTATAATTGCTTGACGACCATCCACAGGATGTCGGTCCATCACGGCTATTGGACCAGTCGCTTGTCAGAGTATGCCATTCAAGGACTCAACGCCAGACCTCTGAACCCTAGAGTCTTTTCCTCTGCGGCACTGTGCGTCTCAGCCGCTCGAGCTTCTATTCACCTCATTAAATACATACCACAAGGCGACTTTGCATGTGTCTGGCTCATCTTATACTTCCCGGTCTCGGCACTAGTGACTTTGTTTGCAAACATCCTCCAAAATCCCCAGGACACTCGTGCTAGAGCAGACATCAAGCTCATGGATCTGGTCGTAAGCTTCCTTACCAATGTTGCGCATGATGAGGGGACAGGATCAATCAACCGCATGCTCACTGTGTGCTCCGAGTTTGCGCGCATTGCAAAAGTGGTGATTGAGAAGGCTGAGAAGGAGGGCTCGAAACGAAAGCGCAGACTCGTGCCTGAAGAGGTAATGCGTGTGAACCAGTCGGCAATGGCCCAGGTACAGGCACAACTCAACGGTCGCAATTCTGGTTCTCGAAGGTCAAGTGGTGCTGGAGGTTCACCGCGCACAGGTGCTGGACATGTGCCATCAACTGCCAATGTGTCTGGCGCAAGCATGCCCGCCACGTCACCCAGTTCTGCGACCCCTAATCAGAATGGCCAATTCTTCAGCATGTCAGCATTCGACAACGACTACGTTGACATGCTCTCAGCGCCAGGCCTCAGCCCTGATCTCAGCAGTCAACACATGCCAAGCTCTACCATGTCGCCCTTGAATGTTGGTTCATTCCAACATCCCTTTGTGCCTCAAGATCTCTGGCAGATGCCAATGACATTTGAATGGGATTGGGCCGAGACTTTTGGACAACCCAGTTATAACGATTTCATCTTGAGCGACACTATGAACGGAATGTCTCAGCCATGATGTATGACGCAACCTTACGTTGACCTTTTGTACATGAGAAGGCCTCGTTTAGCCCTGGACCTTTGATGGCGTTCAGAGGAAAAGAAATTCAGGGTGATTTATGATTCTTGTCGGACACACTGTACCAATACATGATACCCCCTTCCCTAACTTTGTTGCGCTGTTATGTTCAAATCTTTCTATGCTCGCGGATTCTTTATTTTCATGATTTCGAATCTCATGCGTTTGAGGTATGTATGTAATCAACTCAGCGTACAGTCATTGTTGTGCAGCCCTGCTGATATGCGGACTTGCAGGGACATGCTACCTGTTTTTTCTTCATTTATTCGAACTCCCTAATACATGCCTATTGTCTGCTTACCCACATCTGTACAGTATTGAGGAAAATGCGCCTGCTAATTGCAGGTAATCTTGCAATCAATTGCTTGGAAAGAATGCTTTGTTGATTTTCACACCCTCAAAGCCCAGGGGGCTAACTATTTCTCGACTCGATCGCTATATGTGAGTACAACAACGGGTGTAAATATTTTCTTTGTTGCTGGCGTCTTCCTATTCCCAAGTCTGCCCAACAACAACAATGCCAGTGATTGTTTCACGCTGGGTACTAAAACTCTGAATAAAGGCTGCCGCAGCAAATCATGTCAAAACCAATTTGGTCCTGCTGCCTCCTCCGCCTTCCTTCCAATTTGTGAATCGACATGCAAACATTCCCCCATATTTTCAGTTTTAATATTGTCTACATGAAAAAGCAAACTAATTTGAGCCCTTTAAAAGTGATCCTCCTCTCACTGACGTCAAAAGTAGTTAGTATTTTCTCTAATATATCCATTATTACCTAAATCGACATTCGCGAGACTGACCTGACCGGTGTACAGCAACGTCTACGGACCGTGCGTTTTGGCTGAGGCTTTGGCAGAGCCTGAATGTCCGAACATGGTTCCCAGAAGACTCATCCAGCACACCTCCTTGCGATCCAGTTCCCTGCGCCCCAGCAGAGCCCAAACCATTTCTCTCACAAGCGAAGGACTATTCTGGAGCTCGGCTTTTTGACTCGAATACGTGGATTGAAGAGCAGCACTTCCTCTTCCAGAAGCCCCTTGATCGATCTTCCAGCAACGAAGTTTCCAAGAAAGAGGCTCTACTGCTCAAATCACGTGTTCCTTTAACCGTCGACTCAGGCCTTTTCCAGCCCTTTTGTCCAGCCCTGCAACATCGGCCTCGCGTCAAAATTGAGCAGCCAGTGGTCGAAACCCCTGAAGTTCTGGGGCCCCAGCCACTCCCCCCACCATTCCTCGAATATACACCTGAAATGACATCTCCCCCTGTATCTGTCACGGTGTGTCTCCTTCTCCTTCTCTTCGTCCTCTACTGTTTTGTTCTAGGCCGCTGGTGTTGTCGGTGCTGCCGGAACTCAAACACAGATGGCAGTCCGATTGAGGGTGATGATGAACAAGATGACGAAACTTTTCAAGGCAGCCAAACAAAAGAATCGTCCAACTCTGTCGAGGAAAGCTACATCACTCTCCTACGGTCGAAGATCAAAGCTTCGCAAGAGGAGCAAAAGATACTTGTGATAAGATTGAGGCAAGAACAGGCCATCACTGGATTCTATCGCAACCTCAATCAATCGAGTCGGCAAGATCGTGCGCAACTCCATGAAAGAATTTTGCTCCTTGAAGAAGAGCAGAACCTACTTTCCAAACAGCTTGAAATCAAAATTTCGCGTGCCGCAGAACTCACGCATGACAAAGAAGAGCTTCGGGAAGCATTGAGGACAAAAAACAAAGTAACAGGCGTTCTGACGGATGATGAAGCCAAGATGGAAAGCACTATCCGTAGACAGAAGGCGACCATTTAGAAACTAGAGGTCTCTATAGGGGAACTCAGTACAAACATTGAGCATTTAAAGTACAGGGTCAACTCAAAGAAAAATGAGATCACCAGCCTGAAGAAACAAAAGTCGGACCTTGTCGATGCGCAAGCGAGTGAAATTGCCAGCAAAAACGCCGAAATAGCTTCACTGCGAGAGGAAGTCTTTTCGAAGGACAATGAAGTTCAGAAGCTCCAGGAATATAATGATGTGCTGCAAGAAAAGCTGCCTTCTCTGGAAACAGGAAAACAAGAAGAGCAAAAGTCTCTGTCGGAGGAGAGTTTAATGAGCCAAGAGAGGTTAAAGTCTCAAGCTGCTCAGCTGGAGCATACTCTACTTGCCAATGAACAACTTGCTAAATACAAAGAGATGCTGCAAGAAAAGGCTAACGACGCCGCAAGCCGGGTGCTGGAAGAAAGCCATTGTTTTCATGAACAGCTGGAGGCCGCCGCAACGCAGCTAGCAGAAAGGAAAGAAAAGCTCTCAGGGCTGAGCAGCTTGACCCAAGGTCTCGATGCAAAAATCCGCGATTTCCGAAGAAAGTCAGAGGCGCTCGAGAAAGAGTGTGAAACGAATGGCATAGTGCAGGGCAGCATACTCTTGGAATCGAAGGAGACAAAGGCGGCTCTGAAGATATAAGCAGTAATCGTCGAGCATCTTGCTGAAGAGAAGAGGGCGCTTGAGGAGAAACTGGCGAAGATAGCTCGCGCTGCCGAAAACCAGGCAAAACATGTCACCGAAACCATATCTTCCAAAGACGCCCCGTTTCATGAGGAAGAAGTCAGGGCCAACAGCCTGCGAAAGGATGTCCTTCAGCAGGATGATCGCATGAAGTCTCCAAGGGTCAAGATAGCCGCCATATACGCGGAGTACGACGCGCTGGCGGGTGAGCTGTGTGAGCGAGAAGATACGGAGATGACTCGCAACCTAATAGTCACACTGCTTGAGGATTTAAAACGATTTATGGAGAAGCAAGTTAGCATCCTAGGCCAAGCCCTTGTCGATCAACCGCTTGACACGAAGCTCGACAGGGAAGCTGAGATTGCGGCTCCAAATTTCTACGGGAAGACAATTTTGCCAGCACACGAGAGTCCCGCTGAAGAGCCCTCAGCATCCTCTTCAAATACCAATTCCGATCTGACCACAAAACCCGACGCGGAGCCCAGCGAGAACCCGAAGCAGCTCGATGTGAAAGAGCCTACAAGTCCTAAAGGAACGCATGACGACGGACAAGGCAATGGCAACAGGGAGGAAAATGGCGGCTCTGACGACAAGAAAGGATCTGTACCATCGACAGTACCGCAACTCTCTTCTGAGTAGCCTCCCGTGTCTCGTGCGCCGGTTGATCCCCCTAACGATGTCACCACTCCAGATACGGCCCCCAAGTCACCCAATGTGAGCAAGTCTACAGCGAAAAAGGGTGATACCAGCCATTCAGATGGCATGTCCAAGAGTAAATTCGCCCAGCGCAGTAACGACAAACGTGAATTTCCTGAGCCTACCTCGACGCCCAAGCCTCGCATCTCTAGAAAGCCAGAGGTGCAGAATGGCGACACCGCTCCCAAAAGCGAGTTTCGCGAGGGTAATGCCGAAAGCTCCTGCAACAAGATTGCCGAGCCTGCCAAACCTATAACTCAAGATCACTCTCACATCTTCATGATTCCGAAGGTAAAGAAGGGCAAGGCTGTTGGCCCAGGAGATCTGATGAAGAGTAAATTCGCTCCAGTTAGCGATGCATTACCCGAATCCTCATCCGCCACGATTGCTGTTAACGAGGCAGCTTCTACAACGACAACCACGACACCAAAGAGATCCAGCTTCCGTCCGGAGGCTGCTCCTTTCATCCCTGGTGCGTCTATGCTAACGGCTCCCACCGCATCTGGCACTCCTGTTGCGGTGCATCTACTCCCTCCGCTCCCACCGGACCCGTAACTCCTGTTGTGACAGCAACCCCTCAAAGAGAAGCACCTATCAGCAGTGGATTCACCCCTGTAGACACTCTAATCCCTGGACTGGGAAACCAAAACCTTACCGACAGTCGATGGGCCAAGGCGCCTGCCACTGCGGCAGGAATCCACAAGCAAGAGAAGAGGCAGAGTCACCATCTCAGAGCCCCAAACTCGATTGGAAATGAGCACGGTACGTCCACCCACCCACAACAGCCACAGAAACAACCACAAACACACACTCCGCCGGCTCTCCTAATGCCCCCTGTCAATAGCAGTAACAAGGCGCAAGGCAGCCCACCACGAAGTCCTCGTCTTCGTCTTCGAATCCCATTGCACTCCCAAGCTCCTCCCCGTGAAGAACCCGAACCGCTAACAGTGCCACCACAGAGACCGACAGGGTTCCCGAGGTCACCACCATCGCAAACCCCACCCATAGGTGCTCCTGCACTAATCCCTGCAGCTCCAGCAAGTGCGGGCCCTGCTGCTACCACCGGAGGCGACTTCGGAGGTAGTAGGAGAGGACGGAATGCCTCCCACCGCCGCGAGTATGACTACCCCTATCCAGCCAGAAATCCCCTCCACAACCATAATCACAGCGCTGATGGTCAAGAGCAACAAGCAAGTCAAGGCCGAGGCCGAGGCAGAGGCAACCGGGAGAGCAAATCTCGAAGAGGAAACAAATCGACCACTCGTCCCCGACGCGACGAGCATGGTTTTTTAATTCTGGACGACGCGCCATCGGGAGCCGGACCATCAGCAGTACCAGCACGGCCAACGCCACAGGCGACCCAGACACCGAGAAAGACCGCCGCCGTCTCGCCCATGTCCGGCCGACCCGACCGAGGAGGAGAAACGAGAAAACTAAAGAAAGAAAAGCCGAAGCAGGAGTGGACGTCGTCGTCGGTGTTGTACAGCCCTTCCAAGGGGGATGCTATGATAAAAAAACGTGATTCGTGCGACGCGGGTATGGGATTTAAGACTTTTGAGGGAATGTGGGCTGCTGCTTGATTGTACAGAAACAGTGCGAGAGGACGAGAGGATTCGTTACGAAGTTTGCCTCTATGCTTTTCTTACATTTCAGCGTTTGTTGAATGGTTTCCGCGCGAGCGGGATGCAATGGGACATACTAGTCCAGGCTCCAGCAGGAGAGATGAAGTGATGAGAAAATAAAAGCACTCAAATAAACAGAGAAAGGGGACTTAGATTCGAAAATATTGAACCGAAAATAAATGGGTTGCCTCAAAACCCTAGGCCTCGAAATGCTCTTTTGCGTCGTTTTGCGAATGTGCTCGAAATGCCTAAACAGTCTCCACGCTTCACTTTCGTTGTCAACAAAAAACATTGCACTTTAGCGAAAGTGCAATGCAAAAATTCAACTCTTCTCACCTCCAAAAAAAAGGGCCTTTGGGACCGTCCTGCTCAAAGACTGTGACTCTCTCTCCACAACTCAGTTTGTGTAAACCGAAATGTTGCTGCACTTTGACCAAAGTGCGACATGAAAACGCAACTCTTCTCGCTCACAAACCAAGACCCTCAGCAAAGTCCTTGCACGAGGTGCAGAATCCCCAGGTCTTCGCACAATTGAATTCGATGCTCTCCTGACTGCTCGTTGGACTTGTCGTGCCCGCACCGTCGGAGAGGAGCACCACGTCGTATCCCTTTGAAAAGGCCTAGAGGATTATATCGTGGTCAGTATGGTCCGAGCATACTTAGAGAAGAATCGCCAGAAAGATGAGAATTCCTTACGTCCTGCAAACTTCCACCAACGCACTGGTCCGTATTGACGCCGGTGAAGAAGAGTGTTTTGATCCCTTCCTTGTCGAGAAACTCGGTGGCCATGGTCTTGACTCCCCAGAGGCCGGACATGCGATTCTTGTGGATCCACACATCTGGCGGATTTGCAGACTTGCCTGCCTCATACGCCTCCTTCAACTCGGGCGTCACGTCGGCGTTCCAAGTATCGCGCATCAGCAACCTTCCACCTGGGACCGTGCTTCCGTCCTCCAAGGTCACGGTCCCAATGTCCTGACCCAACCCTCGGTAGATGCGCGGATTCTTACCCGACGTTTCGATCTGTGGGTCGGGGATCTTGTCACACCCTTCGTTGACGCCGTGCGAGTCGATGGCCGCGTGCTTCTTCTCGACTTTCTCGTACGAGTCCCATTCGGAGGCGAGGACGGTCTCGAATCCGAATGCGCGGAGTGTCGACGGTGGCATTTCGTCGATTTCCTCCTGCGTCAGCCCCCAGTTCACCCAGATGATCCGCATGCCGGCCTTGCGGGCGGCGGGGATGGCGTATTTCAGCAACTGTTCCTGGGCGATGAGGCCCTTGGAGTCCTTGGGCCGTCCGAGTTGTGGGGAAAGGAAGAAGTTTTGCATGTCAATGACCACGAGGGCGGACTTTGGGGTATGGACTGTGATGGGAATGGTGCTAGTTTTGATGGTGTGGTTCGGCGTCGGCGTCGCAGCGGTGGGTGTCTCGGGGTGAGTGAGATCAAAGCCTGTGGTCGAGTCATACAGCCAGAAGCTGGAAGACGGGTTGCCGATTATGGCTTTACGGTGGCTTGGGTCGTTGTTATCCATGGCTTGGGCGTGTGAGCGAGGCTGTATGGATAGGGGATAGGTGGGGGAACAGTGTGGCAAGCAGCAAGAGGAACAAGATTTGGCAGAAGTATTCTATAGACAAGAATTTCAAGTCGAGTTTGTTTTCATAGTATAAATGTAGTTCGTCATCGAAGGAGCCCGTCTCTGCTATATAGCTGTCTCCTCTACATTGCTATTGCCCTCCTCGTGCCCGCTGGCGTTCCAGGGCGTCAATACCCCGCAGAGATAAGGACCCGAAAATGGAAGGAGCCAGCAGAGACGAGCCATGGCCGCGAAGAGCTGAACGATGCTGAATCTCGTCTGGGCGCGGGCTTCTCCGAATAGAGCCCGAGTTTCTTTTAAGAGAAAGCAAATATTCAAAAATCCTTTGTGGACTCAGAGAATCTCGAACCTGAATCTCGATACTACTGACCGGTGAAACTGGTGGGCGTTTTTACTGGGCATCCTCCATGACGTCAAAGCCTAAATTCCTTGAGACTATGCCTAAATTAGGGCCGAGGGCCCCCGGACGGCCACTGAGTGCCACCGTAGCCCGTGTGCCCTCTCAAGCGCACCAGGCAATAAGTGGCAGGCCCGGAGGCTCGTTTTACCCCACAAACATGAATCATCGAGGCAGGTAAATAAAAAAACTGGCCACAAAGACACTGATCGATCGGTGACACACCACCACCATTTACCGCAACACATCTACATTAACCGGTCTTCTTCCTGCTTGCGTGCTCTCCGATTTTGTCTGCATAGCTGCTCCTCCAGCAAATTCTTTCACTTAACACCTCTCCGACCCTCCGAACATGGCTCTACTCCAGGCTCGTGTTAAGAGCATTTTGTCTGGTGACACTCTCGTGATCACAAATGCGAAGGGTGCTGAAAGGACCTTGTCTTTGGCCTACATCAGTGCTCCGAGGCTGAAACGAGAAGGTGACGAGGTAGGTCCTGAATATGCTTCAATATGACGGCCGCAAAGCTAACGTGCTGCAGCCCTTCGCCTTCCAGTCTCGTGAGTTCATTCGAGAACTCGTCTTGGGAAAGGTTATCCAGTTCCAAGTCCTTTATGCCATTCCGACGACGAAGCGCGAATATGGCCGAGTCCGTCTACCTACTGGCGCCGAACTTCCCGATCTCATTGTGCAGGAGGGCTGGGCCAAAGTAAGAGAGGATGCAGGTAAAAAGGAGGACGACGAAGATGCTCTCGCATATCTGGACAAACTGAGGTCATTGGAGAGCGACGCCAAATCTCAAAACAAAGGTCTCTGGGCCAAGGGCGGTCAGATCGAGAACTCCTCCGAAGTCGCAGACCCGAATGCCTTGGTGGAAAAGTACAAGGGCAAGAAGATTGATGCTATCATAGAAAGAGTCTTGACTGGAGACCGCCTGATTGCTCGTCTCATTCTTACACCCACAAAGCACATTCAAACTATGCTTGTCCTTGCTGGCGTGCGAACTCCTGCCACCAAACGAACCACACCGGAAGGCAAGGATGTACCGGCAGAACCATATGGCACCGAAGCACATGCCTTCGTGGACGAGAGATTACATCAGCGAAAATGTGCTATCGAGCTTCTTGGTGTCACTCCGCAAAACCAGCTCATTGCGCATGTCATGCATCCGAAAGGCAACATCGCCGTGTTCCTGCTCGATGCCGGTCTTGCACGATCAAACGACCAGCACGTTACTCTGCTAGGCAACCAAATGGCACAGTTCAGAAATGCTGAAAATGCGGCAAAGACCTCCAGGAAGGGCGTCTTCACTGGCGTGTTATCTGCCAAGTCTGCCGGCGTCCAAGAGGCAGATTTCACGGTCGTCAGAGTTCTGAACGCCGAAACGATCTTTATCCGAACACGATCTGGAGAGGAACGAAAAGTCACGCTATCGAGTATACGTCAGCCAAAGCCTTCAGACCCGAAACAATCCCCGTTCGGAGCCGATGCAAAGGAATTCCTGAGAAAACGCCTGATTGGAAAACATGTCAAGGTCTCTATCGACGGCAAGAAACCTGCATCAGAGGGGTTCGAAGAACGAGAAGTCGCCACAGTGACAGTAGGCGGAAAGAACGCTGCCCTGGCCTTGGTGGAAGCTGGCTACGCATCAGTCATCCGTCATCGCCGCGACGATGACGATCGATCGCCTGACTACGATGCTCTACTCCTTGCGGAAGAATCGGCGCAGAAGGACAACAAGGGTATGTGGTCAGAAAAACCGCCTGCAGCGAAACAATACCAGGACTACTCGGAGAGCTTACAAAAAGCCAAGATGGAAGCTTCAGTATTACAAAGACAGAAAAAGGTGCCAGCTATCGTCGACTTTGTCCGAGCCGGTTCTAGATTTGTCGTACTTGTTCCTCGCGAAAATGCCAAATTGACCTTCGTCCTGTCCGGTATCCGAACCCCGAGACCTGCACGTCAATCTGGAGAGGCTGCTGAACCTTTTGGGCAAGAAGCTTACGATTTCGCCAACAAGAGATGTATGCAGCGTGACGTCGAGATTGATGTGGAAGACACAGACAAAGTCGGAGGCTTCATCGGCACAATGTACGTCGGACGCGAGAACTTTGCCCGAGCTCTGGTGGAAGAGGGCCTTGCAGAAGTGCACGCATTCTCGGCCGAGAAGAGTGGTCACTCGAACGAGCTCTTTGCAGCCGAGAAAAAGGCCAAGGAGGCCCGCAAGGGTATGTGGCACGACTGGGATCCTAGCAAAGAGGCGGACGAGGAGGAAGCGCTTCCTGCTTCGAATGGGAATTCAGGCACAAACGGAGATGCAGCCGAGGCCACGTCGAGAAGAAAGGACTATCGCGATGTAGTAGTCACGCACGTCGATGAAAGCGGTAAACTCAAGATTCAACAAGTCGGAGGAGGCACAACAGCACTGACCGAGCTCATGAACGCCTTCAAGTCATTCCATCTCAACAAAGCTAATGATCAGCCACTACCTGGGCCACCCAAGGTGGGAGACGTTGTGGCCGGCAAATTCACTGTCGACGACCAGTGGTACCGCGCCAAGGTCAGAAGAGTCGATCGCGACGGCAAGAAAGCGGACGTGACATACGTCGACTACGGCAACTCAGAAACCGTGCCCTGGACACGGCTGAGACCCTTGACGCAACCACAATTCTCGACGCAGAAACTCAAGCCCCAAGCCACGGACGCGGTGCTCTCGTTCCTCCAACTTCCCACCTCGGAGCAATACCTGCGCGACACGGTCGACTTCATCATGGAGCAGACCGACGGCCGCGAACTGGTCGCCAACGTCGACTTCGTCGCATCCGAGGGGACCCTGCACCTCTCGCTGCTCGACCCCAAGGTGTCCAGCAAAATCGACGAGAGCATCAACGCCGAGGTCGTGCGCGAGGGCCTGGCCATGGTGCCCACCAAGCTGAAGGCCTGGGAACGCCAGGCCGGCGACACGCTCGCCAAGTTCAAGGAGTTGCAGGAGGAGGCCAAGAAGGAGCGGCGCGGCATCTGGGAGTACGGCGATCTGACTGAAGATTAAATGGCCAGGGGCATACAGACATACTACAGGGTACACAAACCAGTAGTTTGTGGTTTTTCTCTTGGATCTATCATAGATAGATACTACCTGCCTCGAATAACTCGAAATGAACAATGCATAGTACGGAAGGAAGAACCCAGTAAAATGACGGCATCTCAGCAGGCCAGGCTTTTGAATTTATGAACATTCCATATCCAATCCCCAGCCAGCGTGGGAGAGAAAACATATATGAAGCCCAAAAAAACCTTCCGAATTTCGCATACTTGCTCTCTCTCCCTCATCTCATCTCTTCCTTAGTACTCTTCTAATTGTCTCACATATATCGACTTCGAAACTCTCTAATGTAAAGGCCAGCGTTACCTCAAAATCATTCCCGCAGTGGCATTTCACCGAGGTAGAGCTCTCCTCTTTCTCGCAGTATCTTCATCTTGCGTATACCGTGGTTCTGAATTTGAATGACACCGCCTTAACCATGGCCGGGAAACAATCAATGGGTGTGGGTGGCCGTTGTTAGGCCGCGAATCGGGTGAGACGGTGTCCAAAGTCGACAAGCCTCTCTCCCCGGTGTGGCTTGGTGGCTACTTGTGGTTGACTTGTTCCAAAAATCTTTTGACGGGTCCAACAAGAGAATCATCGCCGTCGAGGAAGTTGGAAGTATACCCGCATCTTGTTGCGCGTGAATTCCGTATCCGGAGACTCCGAATGAGTAGTGGTTCGACCGGCGGTTTTCCAAAGAGATATCATTTTTTTAGTGTAAGTTTTCTCTCGTACCGACTCTTTCATGCGATGGCTTCATCTCTCAGCGAAGCCGGACGAATTTCTTCCTCGCCGCCTGATTTAGGGACAGCGGCCGCTTTCTCCTTGCGGATCCCGGTCTTTGTTTCCGTATGCTCGCGGCTCAACTCCTTCTTCGTCACGAGTGCCCCTGCGATAACCCCCAGCCCTGCCATGGCTGCACACAAGATCCAGATGTTGCGCAGGCTGGACGCGAAGGCCTGTCTGACGGCCAACTTCTGCGCACTGTCCGAGATCGTGGCGATCAGGTTGGTGTTGGTCGCGGCGTCAGGGCCGGAGAATTCCTTGACGAGGGCCGGGGGAAGCCCTTGGGAGCGCAGGTGTGAAGCTTGCAGATTCATGCCATTCTGAAAGATTACGCCGCCGCTAATAATGGAGAGCGAGATGCCGATCCCCCGCATGAAACTCAGTGTCGCTGTCGCCGTGGCAGTCTCTTCTTGCGATACGAGGGCTTGTAGCGCGATGAGAGGGGGGTCAAACTATCGCCGAAGTAAGATGTTAGAAGCTGCTGCGTCAAAGTGTGGTCTGGCAAGGGGTGGTGATTAAGGGGACACGTACCAGGAGACCTGCTCCCAGGCCAGCTACCATTTCAAATCCGATTATGGCACCCAAGGATGAGGTTGCACTGAGATCAATGTATAATCCGTTGCCGAGGGTGAGCAAAACCACGCCAGTCCAGATCAGCTCCAGATACCGTCCGATCTGGTGAATGATGACGCCGCCGGCAATTCCTGTGAATGCCTCGGTGAGTATTAGGGGAAGCAAGAGAACACCAGAACGGAGCGGCGAGGCACCCTTTGCTGACTGGAAATAGAGTGGGAGATAATACTCGGCGGCATTGATTACCTATATCGACAGTCAGTCAGAACCAAGTCAAGCATTTGTGCCCCATAAGAACACTTACGAAATGCTGTATAAAGCCAATAGCCAAACATGCGACATTCGACTTGTCGCGGAACAGCCCCAACGGCATTATAGGGTTTCTTGTAAGTCGACTCTCGTTGAAAAGAAAGAAGAAAGTCATGAGCACTCCAACCGCGATGAGGCAAATGACCCTGGGCGAGTCCCAGGGAAAGGTTGTGCCTCCAAAGTTGAGTCCCAGCAGAACCATAACCATTAGGCCTACCATAGACACGCAGCCAGCCCAGTCGATGAATTTGATACCTTCGGAGAATTTTGTTCTTGGGTTGTGTACGTCGAGGAAGAGGAATAAGAGGAGAAATGCTGGTCCGCACACTGGGAGGTTGATCCAGAATATCCATCTCCACGATAACAGCTGGGTGAAAGCGCCTCCGAGAACAGGTCCCAGACCTCCAGCGACAGCATAGCATGTGTGAAGAAGACCGAGAAACAAAGCACGGTTCCTGCAAGCACAGTCAATGATGTGACGTCTAGGGCGGGGATGCGCAAGACGACAAACCTCATGCTAAATAGATCCGCGATCACAATGTTAACCAGGGTACCCGAACCTCCGCCTGACACACCCTGAAGAGCACGGCCGACGATGAGCATGACCATGCTGGTAGAGGTTGCGCAGACGATAGAGCTGACGAAGTACAGAGCGACAGCCAGGAGGAGCAGGGGCTTTCTACCCCAGATGTCGGACAGCTTCGCCCATACGGGCACGACTGCGGTGGTTGCTATGACATAAGAGGCGCCAATCCAAGAGTAGCCCGATGCAGAATTCAGGTCAGAGCAGATGGTAGGCACAGCCGTGGCTACAATGGTGGTGTTGAGCGCAGCTATGACGATGGTGGACTGGAGGTAATGTCAGTTGCGGCTATGGAAGTGAGAAGAAGTACTCACAAAAAGAGCCAGCATCACCGTAAACGTTCGGAAGGTGCCTCGTTGCTTGACGGGCTCAGAAGAGATCTCAGGAGTCGTCGGCGGCTCATCTTCTGCCTTTGCTGCTGTCGTAGCCGTCGACACCTGTACCGGTGTCAGCTCGACAGACGTGACCATGTCCTCCACGGGTGGAGGGTGAACTTTAGCTGCGGCTATGATTTATTCACAAGCGGAAGCAGGTGGGATGATGAGAGTAGTGAGGGTTCCAGAAATCCATTGCTCGTCTATATATCTATGAGACTGCCCAGATGTGTTGTCAAGTAGCAGTACGCCCTACTGCTCGGTTGATAGCTAGGTGGTATTTATTGAGCACGCCCTTGGGCTAGTACTGTAGATAGAAGGCGGGCAGGTATCCCCAGGCCGTTTGGCTGCCCCTAGCTCGACTTTTGGGGGCCGAAAGAGCACAAATACTGGCACGCACTGGCACCTGAAACTGCCTTGGCACGGATCTTCGGCGCAGGCGGGGACAAGCGAATTCACCACTGGCGCGGCTGTACAAGTACCAGGGAAAAGTAAATCTGCAGGGCACTGCGGCGACTGACAGGGTCCGTATTCACCACCCAATTATCATCTTGTCGAATCTGCACGTTTGTTGACTCAAGGCCACGAGCATCGGTAGAAAAGCTTTAGTATCTTTTGTCGCACTCTCGCCTCACTCACAATTCACCTCTACACTCAATCTCCCTCCTCCATCGCTCACAAAACCTTTCCCTCTCGTCTTCAGGACTAGATGACGAACGAGGCCATTGTCTTCTGGCCACGGCCAAGCCGATAGCATTTCACCTTACCACTATCTCACCTTCGAAGCGCATTCAACCCACCAAGGGCGCGTCTTCATCTCTCGGATTATTCTCACTGGTGTGAGGCTGTTGCGTCTTGCACACAGGTGTAAGGTTCATCAGCAGTCATCAACAGACTCGTTCGCACGCCGCCAAAAGTACCAACGCAATGTCTTCCGATCATCCCCGACCAAGGAAAACCCTAGAGCGTCGCGAAGATGGCAAGGCCCGGTTCCATGGATGCTCAAAGATTACAGAGTACGAATACTTGGGAAAACTCGGGGAGGGGACATTTGGTGAAGTCTCGAAAGCAAAATCCAAGAAAACAGGACAACTTGTTGCGCTGAAGAAGATCTTGATGCACAATGAGAAGGACGGCTTTCCCATTACAGCGCTTCGGGAGATCAAACTTTTGAAGCAGCTGGATCACGTCAACGTCTTGAAGTTGGAGGAGATGGCAGTAGAACGACCAAAGAGCGCGAGCAAAAAGACAAGCATGTTCATGGTGACGCCATACATGGACCACGATCTTTCAGGTCTGCTTGAGAATCCCGATGTCCATTTCACCATCCCACAAATCAAGTGTTACATGAAGCAACTCCTTGAGGGTTGCGCATACCTCCACGAAAACAAAATCCTACACCGAGATATGAAAGCCGCCAATCTCCTCATCAGCAATCGAGGTATTCTTCAAATTGCCGACTTCGGTCTTGCCCGGCCCTACGACGACGATCCCCCACGGCCAGGACAGGGAGGTGGTGAAGCTACAAGAGAATACACAACCCTGGTCGTGACACGATGGTACCGTCCACCCGAACTCCTCCTACAACTGCGCAAGTACACCACTGCTATTGACATGTGGGGCGTTGGCTGCGTCTTTGGGGAGATGTTCAAACACAAACCCATCTTGACTGGAGACAGCGATCTGAACCAGGCCAAGTTGATCTTTGAACTGCTGGGGTCTCCGAACGATGAGACCATGCCTGGTTGGCGGGACCTTCCAGGCGCCGAAGGCATCCTCGAGTGGGATCAAGCCAGTCCGACCCTCAGTCGTCAATTCCGGGAGCTCGATACTCTGGCCTTGTCCCTGTTGAGCGAACTTCTGAAGCTCGACTGGCGAAAACGAATAAACGCTATTGACGCCTTGAAACATCCCTATTTCCACACCGCACCCTATCCTGCAAGACCTGAGGACTTGCCTTCTTTCGAAGATTCACATGAACTAGATCGCAGAAAGTTCCGGGATCAAAAGTCCAAACGGCCACCTGCACCCGCTGGTGGTTCTGTCGGTATTGGTCCGCAAGGTGAATGGGGCATAAGTGGCCGACCACTTCCTCCGCAGACTTATGAAGGCAGAGGTCCTGGACGTGGCCCTGGTTCTCGCATACCTGGTGGCCGGCCACCATATGCCAATGGTCACCATCAAGGCTACGATCGTCGACCACATGGACCCCCTGCTCAGAATGGTTCATATAATAATGGTGGACCAGATCATCGCGGACCAAGTTCGTATCCGTCACATCGGGACTTTCCACCCTATGAGCAGAGCCACCGCCCTCCACCATATGAGGACTCCTACTCACGTCGACCTCCAATGGACCACTCGCTCCCACCGCGTCCTCCACATCCTGATGTTGATCCTCATCGATATGGTCCGCCGGACCTACCACCTTATCGCGATGATGGACGCGGGCCTCCACCAGCCAGATCTCGAGCTCCACCACCACCACCCCCTCCTGCGGGAGCTGCTTCGGGCAGCAATCATCGTGACACATACATTCCTTCCTACTCGAGCGCAGACCCGGATGCCCCACCTCTTAATCATTGGCGAAGAGATGACAGGCCACCGTACAGAGAACGTCCGCCTGACTATGGCGAACCTCTTCGCTATGACGATCGAGGGAGTCGAGAAGGTTCAGATCGAGATCGAGACAGGGACCGCGACCGGGACCGCGACCGACGGCCAAGAAGTCGAAGCCCGGCAAGGGATTGGGATCGAGACAGAAGAGACCGGGATCGTGACGCTGATAGAGACAGGCACTACCGGGAACGCGACCGAGACTGGGACAGAGACAGGGGCGGCTACGGTGGCGGTGGACAAGATCCATATCGTCGCTAGTATCGACGCAAATCGAGCCACAGTTCCAAACACAGTCCAGGCACTGTTAAAGCTCATTTTGGGATGCACAATGTGTCCAGCCACTACCAGTTCGCGCAAAGCGCGCAGTCGCAATCAGCGGTGGCTACCTCCGCTCAAGATCGATGAGACTGCAACGGGGTATGAGGTACTGGCTCTTGCATATGCATAGCGATCGGGCGCTGCCATGGGAGGCTCTTCATTATTGAACATGACATTGTTTTTGATTCTCCTCCTTCTAGCGGATGGCGCAACGGGGCTCATTAGGGGACCGGAACTGGAAATGGGAAAGGAATTTTACATATCGCCACTATTCGGGGCCGGCGTTGACATGACGGATTGGCCGACAGAGACTTGCGCGAGGTGATATGGATAGTCATCAGCATGCGCTTTGAGAGGGAACCAAACGATACCCCATCCCGTCGCTGCTTCACGGTCTCTACTCTTCACTTATCTCATCACAACTCAGAGAGCTTTGTGTCTGAGAAGGCCAGAAAAGAAAGCAGACGATTGAACGATTGAGCGCTAGAATATAGCCATATGCCTCGTTTCTAGTACAGTAGCTGATCTTGTAATCTTTTCAGTTCGAATCACAAACTTCGAGAAATGAGAAAAAAAGACCACTTTGAGAAATGAGATTACGATATCATTCAATTCTGAGAGGTCTAATTACTCTCAACCTTGCCAATCTCCATTTGAACTCTTTTTCCCAAGAGCAATTGTGTGATCATCATCATTGCCACCACCATCGCCGCTGCATCTATCAGTGGTCTCCACCGCACATCTCAAGTCAGGCTGGCAAAGAGGTCGTCGATAGCGGTTGCCTTGCCTCTGCTCTTTTTCGTCTTTTCTTTGGGTCTCGTTTTCTTGGCTTCGGGCTGCTTACTACTAACTGTGGTAATTCTAGCAGTATTTGCTGTAGACTGGCCCTTTCTACGAGGCGCGCTTAAGTCAGCGTTAATGCACGTGAGGGTTTCGCCTGCTTTCTCAGGCCCGAGATGTGGTGATGGAGGAGCCGCCGGTGTAGCAGCATGTCCATGCGAGTAAGGTTCGTCGCCTTTTCTCTGTTTTTCGCTTGTGCTGCTGATGCTATTGTTGTTTTTGCGCTCCACAACCTCGCCCACATCATCGCTGTCGTACTGCCTTTCGACAAGTTCACCGCTCTGTAATCCTGTCACTCTAAGGCTCGTTGCTGTAAGCCTTTGAGCCTTGTTCCCATTCCCACCCTGGTTCGTATCCGCGACGACGGCACCTTCTGGAGCGTCATCGGCTACTTCCAGCTGCTTTTTGGGTGCACCGACCACCTTCATCACATCAGTGAGAACGCCTATCAGCACGACCCCAAGATGTGCGAACTGGAGATCCGCCACAACAACCGAAAAGTCGAGGTACGCCTTTGGCAGCAGGACTTCACGCAGCCAGTCTGTCCAAACCTCCTTCTCTCGACGGTGCTGCGTTTCTCGCTCAAATCGCTTTCTTACTTCCTGCGCATTTGGGGTGCTGCCTGAAACTTTGACCTGGGACTGGAGCATTCGCTCCTCATCCTCTAGAGTGGCGAGATTGCCAATTGCCTTCCGCAGCATGGAGAGTGATCTCCACCATCGTTGCGTGCGATGTTGGTTCTTGTTGCGGACCCATATCTTGTCTAGGAGAACCTTGGCAATAGAAAGGCCGGGGGAAGTGCCGTCAGCGTCGGCCAGTGAAGGCGACGCCTTGCGAGTGACGGCTCCCGTTCGACGCTCACGAGGTGGCCGAGGGCCGCTTGGACGTCCCTTTCTTGCGGTACCAGAACCATTGCGGTTTTGAGTTCTTGACCGCGCTGGCGAGGGCTGCAAAGGCTGACCATTTGACAGCTTCCGCCTCTTTGGATTTCCCGTGTCGAATTCGGGCGCAGGGTCTCGTCTCTGATTTTGATCCATCGGGTCGCAATTCATTCGCTGGACGCTGCAACGTGATTCTTTCTGGTCAATGTCATTGACGCTTAGTGAGCTTTTGGTCAAAATTAAGGTACCATGTCATCACTCATTGTTGCATCAATCATCATACAATAGTTAAAACGATTTCTGGTGCCACTGTCACAAGACTGGAGTGTAAGGCTTCGAAAAAAGACTAGCGCAATATCTCACTCTTAGTCCCAAAAGGGGAAAGGTCACCTTGGCATTGGGCGGCGTCGTCCCTCTGAAATTTGGGGATTTTCTTCTGGTCTTTTTTTCAACTTCATCGTATCCGTTCGATCTCAAACACTTCACCGCTTGCATCCTGCAACATTCATGGTATGCTAGTCGACGAAAGGACCCTACGGAGCGCCTCGAGCGCTCATGCAACCGCTCTCTTGACAAGGTACGGCGTATTCAATACTCGATATTAAGCCCGCTATGGTCCTGGGCGGTTTCAGCCGTAGTCAGCTTACACCGGCCGACGTACCGACCAGATGCCACTAGTCGTCGAGAAGATCTCCGACTCGCCCGTCAACATGCTCAGCGAGGCTGGGGATATATTCTCGGCCTTGCATATTCACTAGTCGCCTGAGGTTTATTTTTGCCGAAACGCCACGATTTCCGAAGTCTGCCCTTCCCCAAATGGTCCTCGATCGAGCTTCTTTAAGTCTTTTGGCTAAGCAAGCTACGAGGGTACCATGCCTCGAACGGCTTTTGATTACCTTTATTCTGGATTCTATTCGTGCGCAGTCCGGCTTCAAGATTTCTGACAGAACGTGGGTCCCTGTATCCGTTCTCCATGGAGGATTCCTCCGGTTTCAACAACCACCCACCTGCGGTGTTTTCTGAGATGTCAAGAACCGAACACGAAGGGAGTATGACCAATCACACCCATCAGTTTGACACCTGTTTGACTCAAATCGCTGCCAATCAAAAATATCTAGGCTCTGTCTGCGGATAACTCTACTGGTACCTTAGAGGCTCTGTCGGAGACTCGGCCTAGGATGCCAGGCGCGCTGCAATGTAAGGTACCGTTTCTCACAATGGCGATCCCAAAATAAAGTATACGAGCACCAGCCTCTCATTGATCCCCTTTGGGTCTGTTGGCGAACAATCAGCCTCTTTCCCCCTTGCTTGCCCCGTCTTTGGGACTGCTTGTCCATGCTCATTCGTTTCTGCCTATAACTAGAACCCTCCCTCTGATCATCTTCGCCTGTTTTGTTTCATTCTTTACATCACAGAAAATCCAAGTACAGATTCCACGCGACTCTGCCACAATACACTACAGCATCCTACATTATGCGGAGAACAAACAACGCTGGGCTTTTGGCCCTCGGCTTGGTGTCTTCTATCACAGCGGCTTCAGCTGGTCTAACGTGGCCTTCTGCTTATGACGAGATCGAAGACATTATGTTTCTCAACAACGGTTACAACGCCAGAGAATTCCCCATTCTGCTACAACCCTGCACAATAGCTAAGGAGCCTGGACACTCAATAGCTGCCGGTCTTGTCAGGACCGCCTTCCACGACATGGCTCCCCACGATAGTTCGACCGGTGTCGGCGGTGTCGATGGTTCGATTGGATATGAATTGGACTCAACCATTTATCCGACAAACACTGGCGTCGCTTTCAACAACACAATGCACTTCTACAGCTCATTCTTCAGCAGTCGGGCTACTATGGCCGATCTCGTCAATGTCGGCCTTTACCAGGCGGTTAGGGCGTGCGGTGGGCCAATCGTTCCCGTCCGAGCCGGACGTGTTGATGCCACGGGCCCTGGTCCAGTCGGCGTGCCTCAGCCTACAGACCCAATGCCAAAAATGATCGCAGATTTCCGGCGCATGGGCTTCAGTCCTGAGGAGATGGTCCAAGTAACTGCTTGTGGCCATTCCCTGGGTGGCGTGCACTCCCAGGAACACCCGGACATTGTCCCTCCCTACACCACGCCCCTGGGTGTCCAAGACTTGGACTCCACCAATTCGACGTTCGACAATGCCGTCGTCACCGAATATCTTGACGGCACCACAAAGAACCCCCTTGTTGTAGGTGCCAATCCTGCTGCGTATTCGGATGGCCGTATATTCGGGTTTGGCAACAAGAAAGCCGTCTCGGCCCTTGCTGACCCAAATGCATTCGCCAACACTTGCTCCACAATCCTCGCCAAGATGGTCAATACCGTTCCTTCGGGCGTCACGCTTTCGGATGTGATTGCGCCGTATGAATTGAAGCCGACAAACCTACAACTGAACGTGGCTGCTGATGGACAAAACCTTGACTTCACCGGTGAACTTCGTGTTCACACCAACGGTCTTCCTTCATCTTCTATCTCTGCTGTTCAGCTTGTCTACAAGGACCGAACGGGAACTTCCAACGATGCCTACACCATTTCCGCCACGTACGCCGGAGATGCCAACGGTTTTGATGACACATTCACTGTAAGTATTTCCTCTTTGAGCTAGTACCAGGTCTTGGAGCTAACAGAAACCCAACAGTTCTACAGCTTTACGGGCACCATTCCTGCCTCGACGTCCATTTCCACCTTCACTGTCGTCGTCACCACGACTAGCGGCTCAACCCAAACCTTCGACAACAACGGTCAGGGCTACGCCATCTCGGACAAGCTCTTCGCCCAAACCTCGTACTCGTCCCTGGCGGGTGCTGATGGCTCCGGCAACCAACAGCTGACCGTCTATGCTGCGGTACGCACCGGCGAGGTCTCCGAGCCGGTCAACCTAAACGTCGAGTTGATCAATCCCATCACGTACAACAACCTTCCCACCGTTAACAGCGTCCCCGAGGCCATGACGAGCGTCTGCGCCGGACAGTACTACACCTTCTACACTGCCACCTTCGATGTTCCGGCCGCCGGCGCGAACTTCACCAAGTACGACATCTCTGCCTCGGCTAGTGGCGCTACCGTCTCGGACAGCTTCAAGAGTCTGGCTGCTCTGCCCGTTACTGCTGGCGGTGCGCCATCGTGCACTGCCAGCAAGAGAGCCGTCACTTTCAGTGCGTGATTAGGTGAAAAGGAAGATTATATTATGCAAGGAGTGCCGGTGATGCCATTTAGGAAAATTTGGAGCGATGTGGAAAGACAGGATCACAATATCTGATAATTAGCATTGTACTGCATTTGCACGGAAGTGAGCGAGCAAGCATAGCGAGGCAGGAGTTCCTGGTCAAGTCCCTCGTCAAGTCGCTCGGTACAGGCTGGCAGGGAAAGCACAGCGCGGCGTTCTGAGTATTTTCTACTTCTTATACCCTTGGAGTTCTACGTCCAAATACATTTATATCCGGTACAACTTTTGTTGTCAAGGGCAAGAAACTTTCGACATTCTATTACCCACCAGCTTCATTTTTTTTGATTGCTATTAGTATTTGACTCGCTTCATAAGTGCTATATCCTCCGAGCTTCTCCACAGATTGACCGGCACTCTCATCAATCGTCCGTAAAGTGATCCAAGCTCTTCAGGCTTGTATTGCTCAAACGGGAAAGGCGGCGGCGCTCCCTAATCAGGAAAAATCGACTCGGCCGACGCCGAATTAGGTTGAGCCGAAAAATGTTCCGAATGTGGCTTAGCTCCAGAGACTTTCGACCGTCTCAAGCCCCAGAGTCACTGAGTTTCTACTTCCTAACGGCTTCCCTTTTCTCGCAAGTAAACTCCGTGCGTGCACTGGAAGCCGACAAGCATATGGCAAGATCGAGTGATCCTCTCGCTCCCGAGATCTCTCGGGACATCTAACCTCCGTTAGAGCACTCCTTCATCGGCGAATGGTAAACCGGTTGGTGGCTCTTTTGCCTACAGCGCACCCGTACTTTCTTGTCGACGCGGCTCGCAAAATCACCACCTCCCGAGGCTTCAAGGGTGGACTTTCGTCCGAGATGGGAGATGTGCAAGGCGTCCAACAGGGGAGGAACGAGGGAGAGGGGTAGGAGAGCAGGGTCGGGAACGTACAAATATAAGCAAGCGGCACCGAGACCTGTTTGCCTTCCAAGTTGAATATACTAGCATTCCCTGTCTGCCAAGTCTCTGTTTTTATTCTTTTGAGTCTGAGAAATCCAGTCCTTGTCTCGACTTACCACGATTGAAGATAAGAATTCTGTTGGAGAAGAGTGTCGACACTACAAGCTATTACTGAGGGGATTAGTTCTGAGGTCTTCTTGACGAGAACTGTATCGAGGCAGCGTTGACAAAGCCTCTAGCTTTGAACGACATTGCTCTGTTGGCTATAAATCAAGCACCACATTTTGTTTCGGATTCTTTTCGGCCACATATCACCTCCAACCCAACTACACAGTACCTTCACAGCCGAAGCCCCCGACCATGGCCTCTTCCACTATTGTTCTCATCACAGGCGCCAACACAGGTCTAGGCCTGGAAACCGTCAAATCACTCTTCCGCTCTAGTGTGCCTTACACGGTCCTGCTCGGCGGCCGCAGTCTGGAAAAAGCCACCGCTGCAGCCGAGGCCGTGGCGAAGGAGTATCCGGAGAGCAAGAGCAAGGCAACGCCCGTGCAGATCGACATTGAAGATGACGCCAGCATCGCAGCGCTGAAGGAGAGGGTGGAGAAGGAGTTTGACAAAGTGGACGTTTTGATCAATAATGCTGGTATGTTTCTTGTTTCGCTCCCCCCAGCTACATATTGTACAACCAATTCTTCATTTGCCTCTCGTACAGGACTTTTCAAGGATATTACTAACGTTGCTGCTTTTGACAAGGCGGCCAATTTGACCAACAACACTACTTCGGCAAACTCGGCATGCGCGAGATGTGGAACAAATCCTGGGATGTCAACGTCACTGGAACCTACATCATGACATACACGTTCATCCCGCTACTGCTGAAATCTTCAGACCCGCGCCTCCTCTTCATCGCTAGCGGCACCGCCACGTTGGCCGAGACTACGAACCTCAACGTCCCGGTCAACAAAGGACCCGACACAAAGGGTTGGCCCAAGAGCACTCAGAGTTTCAACGGCATGGGCATCCCCGCGTACCGGTCGAGTAAAACTGGCATGAACATGATGCTCCGCGAATGGGTCAGATTGCTGAAAGAGGACGGCGTGAAGTGTTGGGCTGTGAGTCCCGGTATGCTGGCCACGGGGTTGGGCATGGGAGATCCGGAGTTCCTCAGGAAGTTGGGCGCGCTGGAGCCCAGTGTGGGAGCGGATTTTGTCAAGAGCGTGGTTGAAGGAGAGAGGGATGCAGACGTTGGATTGTGCGTCAGAAAGGCCGGGATACAACCTTGGTAGGGGCTTCGCGGCGAGGCCGATGGTGGGTTGGCGGCAGTTCAATGTTGTTGAAGCCAAGAAAGCAGGAGGTGGGCTGGCTGACCGGTAGAGATCTGTCTGATGCTGTACGTCCTTCCGCGCGAATCTTCATTCCACATCCCACGCCAGATAACCGAGGATCTAACTGGTATCAAACTATTCCACTCCCAAAATGAGTCTTTCGCAGTCCCTTTCTCACGTCAATCCAGAACCGTTCATCGTGTTGTAAGTCGACGGTGGTTGCGAATCAAACGACATCCAATTAAAATTGTCGAAGTCGTTTCCCATAAAACTGAATGGGTCCAGCTGTGGAAACGACATATCCGCCAGTTCGGGAAGGTAAGCTGGCTGCTGCTGAGCATCGTGAGGATGTAGCGACAAATGGGTCAGATCTACACCGCCGCCGCCGCCGCTTCCTCCTCCTTGATGTACGGTACCGCCAGCATTCCGAGTCGGCAGATCCGGCATCGGCAAAGCCATACTGGCACTCTGCGGACCCGGGCTCGACAGCCTCACGCCATCGAGAATCAAGCGCACCGCACGCGCGACACGTCTGGCGTCCCTACTCGCGGCCGACTTCTCGAGACAGATCCTGTGCGCCTGGTCCAAGAGCCTGAGGATCTCGTCTTCGGTGGCAGCGTCGATCGCGGACACTTGATCCCGCGAAATCATGGCCTTTCGGCGCACGTGCACCGCGAGACACAGCACCATGACACCGAGCAGGAAGTCGTTCATGGTGAAGTTGGTCAGCATCCAGCGCTCCGAGTGCAGCTGGCCGCCGACGCTGAATTCAGCATACATGGCGATGAATTGGCTGACTAGGCGCTTGCCCGCGCTGACGCACGAGTGCGTGCTCGACACGACGCCGCGCGCCATGTACCTGCGATGCAGCACGATCAGGCTCTTGAGGTAGATGTACTCGACGTAGAGCCTCGTCATGATGACGAAGGGCGGATCCATGATGGACTCGGACAGCGGACGCGTTCGCAACACAGCCGGGATGGTGTCGTACATCTGCTGGATCTCACTGTCGAGCTGCAGGACCTCCGCCTCGGACTTCTCACGGAACGACAAGGCGTCCTGGCACACCTTGCTGAAGCCGGGCATCTGGCGGTCCTTGACGATGAACCACAGGATGCGCGTGGCCTCAGACTCGGAGCGCGAGGGCGGCAGGACCTCGGTGTGCTCGTCAAAGTCCGCGTCTAGGAGGTTGCGCGGCGGGCGCGTGTCGCAGTTCTCCAGGCGGATGTTGCTCGGCAGGCCCAGCTGGAACGAGATCATCATGTCGACCTGCTTGCACGCGGACCAGAAGCGGCGGCGCATTTCGCCCTCAAAGGCTGTAAAGGACCCGAAAGAGTCTGGGTCGCGGTGGTAGCCCATCTCGTACGCCATGCGTACCACCATGCCCAGGATCGCCCCGGCCTCGCGCGATGGGTCCAGCGTCCATAGATTCTTGCACTGCGCGTACAGCGCGAATGCTTCGACCGCGTTCGGTTGTGGCCGGTAGTACTCCCCGACCACCAGACACTGCGCGGCCGCGGTGTGCAGTTTCGAGATCGTGGCAGTCAGCGCAGCGTCGGGCGCATGCTGGCCCTGCGCCGCCTTGATCAGATTCGCGACGCAGCAGATCGAGAACAACATAGACACCCACAGCGGATTTGCATGCGCATTCCCACTCTCAGACAAGCCGGTCCAGAAGTCTCGATAATGGCGTTGGAATGAGTACGTGTGAACGAAGGGTACGATGAAGGTCTCTCCCTGGAAGTAAATTGCGAGAAGTCTGTCGACCTCGAGTTTCGGCGGAAGATACTGCGAGATGATCTGCTCGAGATTGTAGCTGTCGAGCGAGCCAAAGATGACTTCGTGGTGGCCGCCGAGGAGGAGGGACGAGGTCGGAGGAACAGGGTTCGCGTTCAGCAATTGCGCCTCGTGTAACGCGGAGATGCTACTGCTCGCTCCGCTGTTGCTGCTACCGCTGGCTAGCACGGCTTTCAGCTCGTAAATGTCGTCCAAGATCGCCGACCAGTGCGTGGACCCGACGTATCTAGATGCTGCTGTAAGGTCCTCCTCTTCCTGCGCGTCCACGACTGGATCAGAAGGAACTGCGGGCGGAGTCACTGGCTTTGTGGGTGCGGCGGGGATGGATTTTATCGATGTCTGCTGGCCTTCCATGAGCTGTTTGACCAGCGACTCCAGATGTAGCAGCCTGTCCTCGGCCAAGTTCTGGCGGTTGTTGCCTGCGGCACCCTCATGTCTGCTGGTACTATTGATCCCATTTCCAGGGCCAGGAATCGGTGGATAGGTACAGTTGGTGGCATCACCTCTTTTCACGCAGCTTGCACAGGGTTGATTTCTATCACATCGCAACTTGGATCTGCGACACTGAACGCAGACGTGAGAGTCTCGAGGTCGTTTCGTAATCTTGCCAGGATTTATATCTTGTGGGGTTTCCTTGGGCATCGCCCGGAATTTGCCAGTCAGGATTGAGAAGTCCGACATTGTAAATGACCTTTATTGATTTTCGATTGGAGCCAAATAAATTCTATCATGCTCAGATGCCGCTGTTTTCAAGTGTGAGCTTCCGTTTCTAATCGATGGAGAAGTGACTTACTGAGATGTTGTCATGAATGACTAAACGAGGACGATTTGAAGGTTACTGATGATTGGGTTTGTGTTGGTCGTAGTTGGCGAGGGGCATTGTTGCATGGATGGCACGGAATGACTTCGGCATCCACCAAAGAAGCTACTTATTCGATAAAACACGCGCAGAATGGTAGCCAAGAAAGGATTTTGGAGGATGTGAATGAATTTCAGCTATGAAGTCCGGTAATCATGCTAGTGAGTGATACACGCTTGGTGTTGACAGTACATGATTGTCTCTGGCAGAGTGAATTCCCTTCCACATTCATTTTTTTTTTGGCAGCCATGTTCAGATCCACCGTGAAGAAAGCAAAAATTGACAAAAGAAAACGGGCAGTATTAGGGCAATTGGGGGATTTGTGAGGTGAATTGGGGACAGTTTCCTTCAGCACTTTTTTCCATTTCCATTTGATCATGACCAACACAAAGCAAGACACCAATTGCACACGATTCCGTAAGTCAAGTAGGAGAACCATCCAAGCCTAGAGGCAAGAAGTGATTTCCAGGGGACAATCCATCACCAACACACATGTACCAAGACGTTGACCTGAAACATCATGAGACGTCCAGCGCCATGATCATGTTGAGCTAGTAGCGAGGAAGATGCAAGTTGTTCATGTTTTCGAGTGCAGGATCTTGAAGGCGATAGCGTGGTGCAACACCTAACTCATGCTCAGCACCTGGTGTACCACGATCGAACTGAGAGCGACGGCGACGCTGTTCCTCACGATAGGCCTGGCCTTGTCTAGGAGCGAAAAGTCCTGTGGGAGAAGATTGGTTAGTATGGTGAAAACACAGATGAGGTAAGAATATGTTGTCTCACGGATGGGCAGAAGGGCGGCCAGCAAAGGGGTCGTAGGGGTTGCGAGTGTCAATCAAGAACGGGACTCGACGCGATGGGTCTTTGGGGAAGTCCTGGGCTGGCTGTGGAGTTGGTTGAGTAGCTCGAGCTGGAGGTAGATAGACGCCACGAGGACGACATCCACCTCCATTAAGTCTACCAGCACCTTGAAGAGGATGACGACGATGAAGCAGCACAGCACCAGGACATTGTTGGGGAGCCAAAGGATTGGGCTTGCAATTGAGAGGGAGGTACAGACCAACATGCTCTGCGTTCTCAACCGATCGACGCATCTTCGAATTGTTGTCTGGATCTGGGAATTTTTCTTCTGAGCCGGCATTTGGGACACTGCCAGCAACAAACAGCTGGATATGGTCAGCCAAGGATCAGGGCACAGAAGCTTTTGACTTGCCTTTGGACGGAAATTGGGGTGTTCGAGCATGACTGATGAATTACGAAATTTCTGGACAAGGCAATCTTTACCTTGGATGGCTGTGGCGACGATGAGTAACGGCAGTAGACTAGGAGAGAGAACTCACTGGCATAGGAGACCTCGGCAACTTTGTCTGAAGCAAAACAATTCCAGCGTTTGCCAGCACGTGCGAGAACAAAGGGAATAATGGACTGAGCGTCAATGAAGTTGATGAAGGCGTAGCCTACGTTGCAGTTGTTGGCGAAGTCTATTGGCGTATCATCAGCTTGGGTAACGGGAAGAATGAGAAAGACAAGGGACTGACCAATGCGGAGATACATGAAGTCGTAGCGACCAAAGCTGGTGATGTCAAGAAGATTCTTCAACATCGCTTGATCCACCCGATTCGGAATGTTCCTCAGCATGATCTTAGATTGAAGTCAGTAGGTGAAGATCAGCAGGGAGAAGGATGGCACAGTACTGACAGTGGTGCGAACGTCGACGCCAGCTTGAATACGACCGATGTCAACGGCATTGTGGTTCATATTCTGATTCACTCGACGACCACCACGAGGAGGATCACCACGCTGCAAGGCGTTAGCAACACGAGCATAATCATCATCAACGGGGACTCTGGTGCGACCGGTGATTGAGAGTTGCTCGATCTCATCAGCACGCAACATCGGAGGAATACGAATGTCGGGCTGATAAGGAGCTGCATCAAGAACACAGCCCTGTGAGAAGTCAGTATAGGAACAAGAACACGATACAGGTGACATACATTGATGACTGTACCACGAATGAGATCAATTGCAACATCAATGTGTTCAGCGTTGAAGAGTTCGACACGAATCAATCGGACGTTGTTGTGAAAGGTTGGAGCCGTATGGAATGCCTTGACTTCACCACACTGAGCAAGCAAGCGTTTGACTTCATCAATGACAGGCTTGGCCTTGATGGGACCAGTTGGAGTGATGGAGTTGTAGTAGATGTGGATCAACATCTGACCTTCGAAGTCGGTGACGCGCTCTGCATCAACTCCATTCTCGGCTGCGTACTTCTTGTTGGTCAAGGTGAAGAGGTAGCTATAAGGCAAAATGTTCTTGGTGATTTCGGCAGCTCTCATGGCGTCACGAATATCAGAACAAGCCACAATGAAGAGACCAGCACCAAGACCAGTGGCATTAATGCCGACAAGGCTAGGAAGTCGCTCAAGCTGAAACAGTAAGCATTGAGCGGGGATGTTGAGAAGATGCGTGGAACTCACAGTGTAGTGGCGGGTGATGATTGACGAACGGAACTGAAGAGGCACACCAGTGACAAGGAATGCACGAGTGAGTCCTTCGTCAAGGGTGAAGGTACCTTCAGCAATGTGAACGTCATGGAGATAGGTGCCAAAGGCATTGTTGTAAACGACCGATTGCTCAAGGTTGAGAAGTCCGAAACCATAGTCAACCACGTCGGCTTCGACAGGTGGAGCACGGAGAGGATTGGCCTCGCCTGGCACATCGACAGGAAAGTACTGGAAGGGACGACCTGCTTGACCTGGACGAGGTGGTTGAAGGATCTGTGAAGTTGTCAGGGCGGGGTGCTTGCACAAGTAGTTTACACTGTGTACTTACTCGACCATGGTATTCCTCACGGGGAGGACCAGGATCAGCAGCGGCAACTGGGGCAGGCTCCGCAACAGTATTGTTGTTCAATGGCTCTGGCACAGTTGGGTTGAAGACCTCAGCAGTTGGAGAGAGTTGTCTAGCTCTGGCAGGAGGCGGAACCAACAATGGTGCCGGGTCGGCAGCAAAGACGTCTTCTCCAGTCTCATCACGAACACTGGTGAAGTCAGTAAAGTTGAATGAAAGCTTGACATGGTGAAGTAGGATGAGAATGCGATACGGTGACAAGGTGGAGGAGGTGTTGAAGGAGCAATGAAGTGTGGGATGGGATGGGAAGTGGTCAAGTGAAGTAGGATGTTGAAGAAGTAAAGAAGTGAGGTAAGGTATGAAGAGGTAAAGGAGTGAAGCAGGGTGTGAACAAGTAAAGAGGGAAGGTCATGTGATGAGAGGTGATGGAAATGTCGAAGAAGTAATGAAATAGGGTGGAGTGTTGAGAAGGGAAAGTAGGGTGAAGTGTGGAAATGAGTGCCGAGGAAAATAGGGCGGAGTATTGATGCATGTGTATGGAACAAGGAGAGTGAAATGCGTAAAACTTACCCTGCACGGGTTGGCTCAAGACGGAGGACGAGAACCGGGTGAGCAGCTTGAGCTGGCTCAGCACGAGAGGGTTTGGTGCTGGACGAAGCCTCCGGGGTGAAGGCAGTCGGGTTGGTAGAGGGAGTGCCACGAGCAGAAGTCTCACCAACTGAGTTGGGAGAAGAATTCATATTTGCA
The DNA here is from genome assembly GCA_030068005.1 of Cladophialophora exuberans. Taxonomy (NCBI): domain Eukaryota; kingdom Fungi; phylum Ascomycota; class Eurotiomycetes; order Chaetothyriales; family Herpotrichiellaceae; genus Cladophialophora; species Cladophialophora exuberans. The sequence goes on along the minus strand of JANSVK010000025.1, from coordinate 130,597 downwards.
GGCATGTTGACTTCTGCAAAACTTTCGAGTTAGTTTTCTGTGCCAATTTGGAGATGAGAAGAGTGATTTTTGTTAGGCTGTACTTGTGTACCTGGAGCAGGAAAAATTTTCTGCTGCAGCGACACGCGTGCAATGAGGTCCCAAAACTGAGCAAAGCGATAAAGCCACTGCTGCAATCATGTAGAGGGGATTGGGCAGCGAAGGCAGATTTTGGAGGCAGACACTCGAGCTGGAAAACTAGAGGTAAACTTACTTGACAAGTTGTCAATCTTTGAGATTGCTGAAAGCGTTGAAAGAATCAAGGAAAGTGTTGTAGAAAGAATGTATTGAGTGAGAACGAATAACAAGACAAGAAAGAGAAGTGATGAAGGAATGTGTTGATCGAAAGAGTGTGAGTGGTGATGAGAAGAGAAGAGAGAGCGAAAAAGTTTTCGAGGAGGGCGAATTTGTAGAAGGAGCGACCGTGGGCAAAACGTCCACAACGGGAATGGACACCTTCGAACTGCGGCGAATGGCGACGAGAGAATGACGGCAACATTGTTGGCTTGGCGACGGTGAGGATGGATGACAAGGTGTTGTCGATGTCGTTAGCGATCGCCGGGGGCTGCGGTCGATGATGATTGTATCCATCTGCCAGCATCATTCGTGTTCCTTCCCATGCAGACTGCAGATGCATATACAAGCACAGAAGACAGCCTTTTTATGCATCAGGAAGCATTCCCGTTTGCTGCATAATTAGTCCAGAACCTCAACCAAAAACTCACGCTGCATCGCAATGCTCAGGGCCTCAATTCGCACGACCATGCAGCCATGCGGGTAGTCAAGCACCTTCAAGTCGTGCAGCTGGCTGCCCCCAACCACGTCATCGAACAGCCTTCCGAGCTGCCGAAAAGCCGAGGGTGCAGTGTTGTGAGTTGCCGCACAGCATTGAGTTGAGGCATCTGCCTCTGAAGGCCGAAGAAAGAACACAGGCTTTCTCCCAGCAAAACATCTCCTTCATCAGCTTCTTTTTGATTCTTGACTCTTGCTCAGCTATCTGGGGCACTGGGAAATGCAGTGCAGTGAGACTGCTGACATGTCTTTGAAGATACAGGTCCAAAAGTGTGCCTCGGATCGACCATTCTTCATTTCACCCGGGAAATCAACCTACACCTTCTGCAGCGATTTGTCCCTGAAAGCGTTCAGCAAACACCGCTGACACGTGCCTCCTTGTCTTGTCTGCTCAACCGCCACCAGACTCAGAGCACCGACGGCTTCTGCCTCTGCAGGAGGAGCACCATTCATGATGTGATGATGGAAGAGAAGGAGTTTGGTTAGAACAGAGGGAAGTCGCGAGGCAAGACATCTACAAACGCGTCAATCGACGTCGGCTTAGCGCACTTGGCATTTGCTAACCATTTTGCGTTAGCGTGTTTCAAGGCTTCCGAATCCCGTGACCGGAGCTGGGAGTGTCAGAGACACCTAGGCTTCTGTGGAAACTATTGTCTTCATGTAAATGTCTATCAAAAGGTGGCGCAACACATCATATTGAAAGAGAAATACATTTGTCTTCCCCTACAATTGCTCTTTCTTTGTCACTGAGAATCGAAGACGTATCCGAAGTCCAGATCCCATCAGAACCATCACCAGTGAGTTCGCATTGGTTGAAAGCCTACGACACACTGTGCTGGAGAAGTCGACGAGCCCGTAATCATGCCTTCAGTGGCACCTTATAGGAACGACAGAAATGACGTGAACAATGTGCTCAAACAGGTACAGACAGAATGAAGACCCCACCTCCATTGCCACAAAGCTGACTGAGGACCAAAGATTGTCACCTCTTCGTCAGAAGCAGATACGCTAGACCAATTGATCCCTTACATCAAAGACTACAGCTTTGGGAACAAGACTGCACATTTACTAAACCAGCTATCCGACCTTTCCAGCGAACGGGAGAGCGAAATCGAGAGACAGTGCAATGCCAACCATCAGGAATTCGTCAAGTCCGTCAATCAGCTGCTCCGGATCCGCGAGGGTACCGTGTCGCTTACGAATGAAATACTGGAGTTGAATCAGTCCATCCAAGCTAGCACCGAGCGCCTCGTAGACCAGAAAAAAGCGCTAGTAGAGTCCCGCGGCGTAAGGCAGAACATCGAAGAAGCCCGACATGCGCTCCAAGACTGCCTCGAAGTCCTGCGACTGGCAAATCAAGTGCAGGAGCTACGCGATCAGAAAAAGCACTACGCGGCTTTAAGGGCCCTCGATGAACTCCAAAGCGTCCATCTGCAAAGCGTGACTCAGTACCACCTGAGCGAACTGATCCAGAAATCCGTGCCTGCGACGCAAAAGTCCATCGCCGAAGCCGTCATGGCAGATCTCAACACCTGGCTGTTCCGGGTGCGTGAGATGTCTCAGTATCTAGGCGAACTGTCCTTCTACCACACAGACCTGCGCAAGCAGCGGTTGACGGAGAGGTCAGAAAAGACACCCTACCTGGCCAACTTCAAACTCAACTCTGCAATCGAGCTCGTCGCCGACGAACACGAAGAATTCGACATATTGAAGAGCGAGGACCTTGAAGTGGACTTCACTCCACTGTTTGAAGCTCTACATATTTACCGCTCTCTCGGTCAGATGGAGAAATTCAAAACAGACTACGCCGCCAGTCGCCGCGCGCAACGCGATCTGCTGCTGGAGAATTCCATCTCCCTCGTAGACGAAGAGATGGGCGATCTGCACACTCTCCTGGAAGACATCGCAGGTTTCGCCATCATGGAGCGTTCCACAATGAAGAAAGTCCCTGACTTGCGCTCGACCACCGACGTGGAAGAGCTGTGGGACTCGCTCTGCCAAACCGCCATCTCGCTCATGTCCAAAGCGCTCTCTGCGGTCGACAACGCCGAACACCTGTTGAAGATCAAGAATCTAGTCTCTCTGTTTATCCAGACCATGAACAGCTTCAACTTCAACACAGCAGCGATGTCCAACTTCGTCCTCGTCCTGTTCGACAAGTACGCCGAGCTGCTCAAGGAGCGCTTCAGCGAAGACTTTGTCGAGATCGTCAGCACGGATGACTACATGCCGATGCCCATCCAGAACGCCGAGGAGTTCGAGAAGGTCGTCAACGTGTCCTGGTACACTCCCGACAGGCCTGCGCAGGAGATGACGTTCCCGACCGTGTTCCCCTTCTCGCAGATGTACCCGCTCTGCTGCATCGACATCCGCAACTTCCTCAACCAATTCTACTTCTTCTCGGCACAGGAAGACAATGCCCCCTCGCCGCTCTCCCAGAAAATCGACTCTCAACTGCTCAGCTCGCTGGACGACCTGCTATCGACCAAAGTCTGCGCGAGTTTAGTTTCGAGACTCTCCTCACAATATCTCGGCCAAATCGTGCAGATCCTGATTAACCTGTCGCACTTCACGACGGCATGCCACGAGCTCGAGACCTTGCTCGCCAGCGCGCGCTCTTCCTCATCATCCGCGTCGTCACCACCCACGGCGTCGTCAAACAAACAGTCCACCGCGGGGCCCGTGATCAGCCTCAAGGCCACCTCGCAGTTCAGCACGCACCAAAAAACGGCCGAGAACCGCATCTTCGAGCTGGTCAACAGCAAAGTCAGCGACCTGATCGAGACGGCCGAGTACGACTGGCTGTCGCGCGAGCCGCCGACCGAACCCTCGAACTACATCCTAACCCTGACGCGCTACCTAGCCAACATCATCAACTCGGTGCTGCTCTCGCTCCCCTCGTCGCTGAAAGACCTCATGCTCTTCAACGCCATCTCCTACACGGCATCGAGCATCCTCTCGCTCCCGCTCTCCGACAGCGTCGACCGCATCACCAGCACGACGATCGCGCAGATGGACATGGACATCCAGCACTTCCGCGCGTACGTCGAGACGCTACCGAACAACTTTGTGCTCCTGGAGTCGCTCGACGAGCTGGTGCAGACCGTCGCGCTGATGAAGACCGACCAGCCCGACGAGTTCTACGACATCTCGCTGCGCAACAAGAAGTACCGCAACGTCGACCCGCTCAAGGGGCCGCAGCTGCTGGAGAAGGTCATTCAGGTCGACATGGGCCGCTCGCCCACCAGCGCCAACGGCGGCGTCGCCAGGTTCCACGACAGAGACGGCAGCGGCCCCAACGGGGGCGGCATGCAGAGTCCTGGCCTGGGACATACGGGAAGTCTGGGCCGGGCGGGTGGAGCCACGTTCGCGGCGTTGCAGAATCGGTTCATGCACTCGGGCAGGTGAAGCAGCTGCAAATCTTGATATGGGCGTGCCGGCACGGGTTAGCACATGGGTATTGGGGGCACGGCTCGATGCATTTGGTGTGGATATACAATTTTTGGAAGATGTTAAGTAGCCTGTGCTTGGTGCACGGGGCTTCTTGTGTAGTGCTCAAGCAAGAGGCGTTTCTCCAAGTTGGCAATTCATATATATTCCGCGGTGCATTAAAGTGAAGGCCTGTTCCATACGAAAGCTCTCTATGTACTACAAACTACGAATACGAATTCAAATAAACGGGGAATAGAAAACCGTCTTCAATATGAAAAAAAAAGACAAAACAAAACAAAAACAACCAAAACCAATTCTCTAGCTCCATATTTAAGGATGCCTAATGCGCGATGTTCGCATTCAAACGTAAAGTATTTTCTCTAGAAAGTCCTGGGCAGCGTGTACATAACCATATCCACCATCTGCCTCTAAATTGGCAGGAGGCCCCTTTTTTTCAGTGCGTTTGCACTCCTATTTCCAAAACCCTTCTCCTCTTGCTGGGGCGTAATAACTAGACACGGTCCTGGGCACGTGTGGTGACTTAAGGGGTCTGGGTTCCAATGCGGATCGACGAATAACTTGCAAAACATAATCGACAAAGGAAATTTGACGTGGAAGCAAGATCTCTTCCCGAGCTCCTTGTAGACACATCAGCGGACTGTTCAGAGGGATCGAGACCAAAATCTGTCCCTGAGATAGGATGCGCGGATGGTTCCACAAACCAAATAATAGAAAGCTGAAAAATGGAACGCAGAAAGGGTATGAGACCGAACAACCAGAAAGGATCAGGATAGACCATGGAACCAAAACCAAATTTCATTTTGCCCTGGGCGTATTTGCGTGAACTTTGCTGTGACTCAGGCCTGTGGGGAATGGACAGGCGGTTCATCGCCCTTGAAGCTACCGAATCGTCCAAAGTGGAAACAGTTATTTCTTTGTTTTGCAATACCACAATATCTCGTTTCTCTTTCGGGGTATCTCCGTCTCCGGACTGAAATGACGCAAAAAGAATGGTGATTGGCACGGGAGTAGATTCAGAATCAGGATAACAATAGGTAGGGTCCACAAGTATTCCTGCTTCTTCTCCAGAACCGCAGATGGATCGCAAGTCAGCTGATCATCTAGTGTTCCTGGAAACCACTTTTGTTGTTTACAAGAATGTCCGGGCTCGGGAAGGGGCTCAGAGTTCTTCATGTCGTCGCGTTTTTCTGGGGTATCGATTGGGTACAGTCGTATGGGCCAAACATAACTCGGGCTGGGATAATCATCCCAGTTTTTCACCCATAGTCTTGGGTATGGAGGGAGGGTGTCATGATAGCTAACCAGGACCATATCCTTGCTCGTTGACCTGTTGGTCTCTACCTGCGGTGCCGGGTCTCGGACCGCCATACCCTTGGCTTTGTGGTCTCTGGCCCGGTAGGTTGGAATACATCTATTTGAAATTCAGTTAGTATGCTGGAACGGTGTAAAGATAGACTGCGCAGGGAGAAATGTCATTCACCTGTTGAGCACCTGCTCCGCCGAATTGTCCCTGGGCGTAGGGATTGTACATCTCGCCACCCCCAAACATTTGTTGGGGCTGGCCATAGCCTTGATTCGGATCTTGCTGGGCGTCGCCGCCAAGGTGTGCAGGGTACATTTGAGGTCTTCCATATTGACTCTCTGGTGGACCCATGGCGCCGTGTTGCATGGCATATTCTGGAGGAGGCATCTGTTGCTGAGGTTGTTGTTGCTGGACTTGTGCCGCAGTAGCTTGGCCGCTGGTGTTTGGTCGCTTAGATGAACCTCCATGGCCGGCGCTGTCTTCTCGAGGTACAATGTCAATGAGGAAGTCAAACATGTCGCTCTTGGCTAGCGCAGCAGCAATATCACTGCGTTGCAGAGTTCTTCTCTTGTTGTCCTCGGCATGGATCCAGGCCCGCATGGTGAGTTCGGTGATGAAGATGTCACAACCTTTGGCGAACAGGATGGGAGCTTCGGCCGAAATCATCTTCACTTCTGGGTCGGCCTTCATGACTTTCTTGATGCGAGCGAGAGGGAGTTGATGGATCTTGAAGTCATGGACGTCGGTCTCGAGGTGGTTGATGGTTTGTTGCCAATACGTAGCCAGAATCTCGCGCGATGGTCCGGTCAAGCCTTGGTTGATCTGCAATGAATGAGTTGGCGCGCACAAAGACAAACGGAGTCGGGTCTTACGTTGGACCACAGGCCCGAATAAAGCTCTGTGTGAGGCACATAACCTTGGGCAGAAAGCTATTTTGCGTGTCAGCGAGTCGTGCTCAAATGTATGGGAGGGGCGCGCATTGGTCATCGATGCGACTCTTGCCTTCCTTCTCTTTCGCGCAAACCGAATACTCGGACATTCAGAGATGGAGAAGCATTACTCACAGCAGCACTAGCGCCATAATGGCCACCTTGAGCGAGATCGTAGACGGGAGGGGCGGCTTTCTGTTGTTGATCCATTGTATGTTGTGTAGCAGCCGAAATCGGCGCAGTCGCACGGATCAGGCGATGGTAGGAGCAATCAGAAGAGACAGATACGCGAGCTGAGACTCGACAATGGTAGGAATATCAACTATGCAAGATGGCGCACGAGGCGAAGATCAAGTTTGAGAAGCTGTGAGAAACAGATCGGATGTCGCGATCGCAGGTGTGCAGGCTGCACTTTCGGACTCAGTGGAACGTGCGACGGGGAAGCGGCGGAGGGTCCGAGTTGACGTCAAGAGAGCGGTCAAGATGAATGGTGGGAGAGGGGACGGAAGAGAAGAAAAACAAGGCTGAGATGAGAGTCGGTGAGTGTAAATAGTAAGTTGATGAAGCAACTTTGGACGGGGCAGAGAGGGAAGAACAGGAAGCAGAAGAAGCAGTAGCAGTGCGTGGGTTGCAGTGATTCATTTTTTGCGGGGGTCCCGAGCCTGAACTTGAGGTCCTCAGCGTTTTTCAGCTCGCCTACTTTTCCAGGTGCCGTGTTCCATGCAAGGCCGCACATGAGGTCTACCTCCATCACTTGTGCCATCTCTCGTATCTGCTTTCTTGAAAGGCAATCTCGATCACAAAGCATCTATTTTTTTTACGCAAAGCTCATGTCAACAAAGAACAACCAATCGGACTGTTAAGTGATGAGGCCGTTCCTACGGCCCCAGGGCGTCCAGTGACAACAAAGCGTTTGCCCTCTCTGCCAACATCCAATACGTATTCAATCAACACACACCCGATTCTATTTGTCTAGCTTGCTGCTCCAGTCGTCCACATGATGACGAGCCGCCGAAACCTCCGCCAGGCACCCTCGACCGTGGATTCGCCAGTACACGATTTCCCCAGCTCTTGTGGTGGAATGAGCGGCGCGCCATCCCTGTAAGGCTGCGTTTCCAACATGACAGGACCAGCAGATCCCACTGCTGCCATTTGAGCCGTTTGTCCGCGGTGCCTGCTGATCCAAACTGCTTTCTCGTGGCTCTGCGTGAACTCGAAAAATGTCTGCATAACATGGATCGATCCTTTCTGCAGGAATAGAGGAGGCCGGGCCCGGAATCACACAAAGATCAGCCTCACATTGGGCAGCAACGCCAGTGACTGATGCGTTGTCAGTAAAACATGGGGGTGGGAAAAACTCGAGAGCAATGACGAGGGTGACGGAAGTGACGAGACACCGAGAGTGTGCCCGCCAGCCCGCCTATCTAGGTGCCGCCAGGCCGTGCCCGGACGCCCAGAATGTGCCCCAAACTTCAGCTCCCAGCCACACCTATGTATCACGTGACTGACTCCCCGTGCGACACCGCCTCGACCGCCATGCCTGCGCCTCAAATGCCAGGGACGGTGACTAGTTCCCAATCGCATGTGAACAATCAATTGCTGAATGTGTCCAAGAAATCTCACTTGAAATCTGTACATAGAGAAATTGTATTTTTGTTCTTGCGGACACTGCATTCCCTTGGTCCTTCCACACCCTCCGTCCTTGAGAATTAGTCTCCCAAGTGACACGCTCACGCGAGGGTAGCCCGTGGCCATGGTCTCCCATCTCGTCACCACGACCCTTCAAGCTGCTGTACTTTCTGCGATCTCAAACCTCGCAGCCCAGGGTATCAAGGCCTACCGAGAAGAAGTGAGTGGTCTCAATATAATCAATTTGCCACTACTAGGATAGCATATCTATCTTCTCCCAGCACGCCTGGGAACACGGGACCCAAAATAATAAAGTCACTAACCCTCGTATCCGACATCCAACAGAGATTGTTTTCCCTCAAGATAGTGCCCCTCGCCCAATTCGTCATCTTCACCTTAATATCCTGCCCGCCGAACATCCTATGGCAAGAGTACCTCGAGTACAAGTTCCCGGGCCAGACGCTGGCCCCGTCCTCGTCGACCGACGCCATCTATGAGAAACAGCTGGACGTGCCGAACACGCTGCGGAAACTGCTGTTCGACCAGACGTTGGGCGCCTTTGTGAACACGATCGCATTCGTCGCAGCCATGGCCGCCTTCAAGGGCAAGTCTGCAAAGTCGGTGCAGCGGGACGTGGAAAGAGATGTCATACCGCTGATGATCAACAGCTGGAAGGTGTGGCCGTTCGTGGCGTGCGCAAACTTTGTCTTTGTGCCTGTCAATAGGCGCGTCATTGTGGGATCCATTGTTGGCTTGTTCTGGGGTATCTATTTGAGCATGTTTGCCGCCGTGGATTGAGCGTTCAGAGTCTCGAGCAAGGAGAAAGGAAATCTCCCCATACAATACTGGACTTCATCCGAGATATTGGATTACAGAACACCTCACCTAACCTGGGGGGAAATTATGGATGCATCTATCTCAAGTTAAGGGAAAACCTGCGTTCTGTTATGGAAGGTGGTGAGCATTTTGCGCAGTATGGGCGAAGCACAGCCAGCCCAAAGAGCCACAAACACATATGGCTTTATGCAATAGTCAGTCTTACCCTCTCGCACTGAAGAAACGAGTAAAAGCGCAGAAAATCTTACGATCACAGGCTTCACGCCTCCCAGCTGCAGAGCGCACCGCACGGAATGCGAAAACAACCATTCGCGAGACCCAACACCTACATTCAGAGGAAGGCGGTAGAGAGATGAGAAGGGAAGGACGAGGAAGTAGGAAGATAGGAAGAAAGAAAGCCACATTCTTCCCTCCCAGAGACTGGGAATGTCACATTAGGGGACAGATACCTGTGCAGAGCGCATGGAAATACCACGATCTCAAAGATCCAAGGGAAACAGGTTCAGGTAGTTTAAAATAAATGAATCATATTTCATCAAAAGAAAAAAAAAGGGGTCCACCCAATCGCCAAAAGGTATCGAGACTCAAAAAGGCAAAGTACCTGAGTATGGTCATGGGTATAATATATGTAAAAACGATTCAAGTTTGTGGTCGTTAAAAAATCGGTATGTTGGTTGCAGAAGGGTCGTACTTATGCAATTTGTGTTTCGTGTGCCGCTTTGATGATCCCAATCTCTATATCCCATTTCCCAAGAGTTTCTGTTCGTGTGCTTTCCCAGTAAATATGTTGCCCAGGGGTTTGTCGTTATGTTGTTACAAAGGAGTGTGTGACTTTGGTGGTTCTGAATACCACTTTGGTTGCTGGCGATTGCTGTATCCCCAGCGCGCTGAAGGAGTGTGTCTGCGTGCAAAATGCTCAAAAAGGCACCGCCGAATCCGTGGCATCCTGAAAGTATGCCACATGCTAGTTCCTTAGCCAAAAAAAAAAGGATTTTTCGTCACTCATTACCCTTCATGATCTTGCTGTCCCAAAATAGCATTTCATGATTCATGCATATCGAGGCATGAAGCTCGTGCGGCTCTTCTCCTTCTTGCGCCTCTCGTCTTCGCGGACTCGATCCAGTTGTTCTTCCACTGACTTTTGCCCGGTGCTACTGCCAATTCCCAACCCTAGCCCCAATAGATTCTTGCTGAGACCATCCTTGACTTTGGACACTTGCTGTCCCGTATTGGCTGCGGCCCGCATGCTCTTTCTTCTCTCCACCTTGGCTTGATACTCATCGATCCGGAGGACTGAATTGTTCCGCTTCGGCAAGTTGTCTATCCCAAGCACTTTCCACGCTTTCGCTTTACTCGGTCCGCGGATAATTGTACTCTTTCGCGACGTGGATATCGGTGTACCTGTCAACGGCGAGATCGTATCATTCCACTCCATTTCGTCAACTGCCGAGATGGGACTAAGAGAGACGTCGGTGGCAGTTCCTACTGTCCCGGCAGATTGGTTTCGGGCATGCGACACGTTGGAGACGGGTTTGCAATGGCCGTCACAATATGCCTTTGGCAGCTGCAGTCTATTCGGACTGGCAAGACCGCCTGGTGTAGGCAACTCCACAGGTGCGGCGTACTTGTATTTCACGTCTTTCGAGTCAACGCTCAAAAGTTCGATCGCCTTCTGCAAGTTGATCCCGGAACCTGTGTCGCACATAGCCAAAGCCTTTCTCGCCCTCGTCTCTGCAAATCCCAATTCACGAACCAGTAAATTCATCGCTTTATCTACCGGATCAATCACTTCGGAGATGGTCACGGTAGATCGCTCGGGTGCCGGAAAAGGGACTCGTGGAGCTGGACTGGCATATTCCATGGGAAACAAGGTCGCTCCAAGCTTCGCACTGGCCGTTGCCGTTGTCGAAAGTGAATAGTAGACGGTTGGGTCCACGGTAGGTGAAGTTGGGAGTGCAGTAGATGATTGGCTTGTCCCCCATGAAGGGTCACAGTCAGGCCGGACGTCGATTCTAGCACTTTCAGGATCACAGTCCGGTCTTATCTCAAGTTTGACGTTCGTCGTCACATTCGTTGCGATGGGCTTCCTCCTCGGCGCCGAGGTGTCAATTCGTAGCGACTGTGTTTGTATTCTCTCTGTACGTCCCGAAGCAATGGGTATTCTCTGCTGTTCGTCCAATGATTTCGTTGGACGATGAGATGGCGCTCGTTGAGTCGTTATATATGCCGATGACCGTCGAATGGACATCTGAGCTGCCCTTCGAGTAGCGTCCTCAAGAACACGTTCTTGATACACTTGGGAAATCGCAGAGGTCAAGAAAGACGACCGGCTGTTTCCAGTAGGTGGCAGCGGCCAATTCGTCAGACCGAGCATTCTAGCTTGCTCAAAAGAACAGCCTGAGAGGGTCAGGACCGTTTCCGGTCCCAGCGCAAGAAGGTACGAAATCCATTCTCCCAGATGCTGAGATTCTGTGGTGGTTTCGCGCAGGTGCCAGTTGTCAAAGACCCCATACCGTTTCGCTTCCTGTTCTCGACCACGAAATCCCGAAAGCAGTACCTCCAAACATTGCCACATCTCGTTCATATCTTCAAGCTCGCGGGCAGAAAGGCCGTTGCCATTGCCGATGGCGAAGCCAGCACCCAATTGTTTGTTGCTCGATCCTCTGCTGCCATTGAGCCAATCGATTTCAGCCTGGCCAGGTTTAGATTGGCTGACGGTGTTGCCGAACAGGGTGCAAAAGGTGGATATTCGCCACAATGCGTTTTCGACCTGTACCTTTCGACCCTCGTCTTGTCCAAGCAGACCAACAAGAGTATTCGGCTTGCAATTTGCACTGCAGTGCGCAATGATGAAGGCTTTCAATGCATCTAAAGTCCGACAATCACGTCGATAATCCTTTAGAAGAAAGTCGTTGCTACCTCTCAAGGCAAGTGTACTTCGTCGGAGTTCCCAGGCAGCTCGTGATGATTTGAACATGAGATGGCTGACCAATTTGGACTGGTTGCGCTGGAACGTTCGGTAAAAGCCCTTGCTGACCAAAGCAGTAGCCTGGAGATCGTCTGCCGTATGAACACTGCACATTATCCGGTATATAACACGCTCGGCGGTGCTTGCGGCAATCGGCCGATGGCTCTTTCTTCTACCTGTTAGAATCTGGCGAGAAGAAACGGACGAGATGAGTTTCTGAGGGTCAACGGTGTGTCGTCTTGACTTATCATTGCCATAACGACCGTACTGGGGGACTTCAGTGTCAGATACAGACCGATTCCTGTGATGGCTATTCGCTGCCGCCTTGCCTTGTCGTGCATCTCGTATTGATGCCGAAGACCATGCTGGAAGTTCCATCACGGCCCCACCATCAGAGCCTCGCCTGGCAGTAACCTTCCTGTCTTGCTGGGCCGAGGACTTCTGTACTGAGGCAGACCTATAGGTAGTCAAAGTAGATTCCCCAGAGGGAAGCTCTGCTGGGGCTTGACGTAGAAGTAGATCTGGCACTGACGAAAAGGGCTTAGTCGGCTTGTTCGGACCTGGAGGGAGCGGCTTATGGAGATCTGGTGGCGGCACTGACACCAGTCTTATTGTCGAAGAATTTGCCCTTGAAGGCAATGTTTGGGCGCTCACAGGGGATTCGCTAAAGCGGCCCGACAACAATCGAGCTGATCGGCTTGGAAGCGTTAATGGTTGGGGCTGCCTCGCTGTCACGGGCTTGGGCTGTGCTGGGGAAGGTTCGGGGGTGTAGCTTGAGCTAGATGACTGCCTGGTGACCAGGGGCGAATAGTCGCTTTCTCTCTGACTTGGCTGAGAATAACACGAGGATGCGGACGAGTCGTTTCGGGTGATGTTGACCTTTAAAAGATCAACCCTAGTGTCCAAAGCCTTCACAGGTGAGTTCGTCTGGATCGAAGAGTTGGGCACGATGGCATCCGTCAAAGTTGGTTTCCTTTCTGGCTGATGAGGTTGCTGGGACTGAAGTGTGTCGTGGGTCTCATTACTCATAAAGTCATCGAACATTCCTGCAAATGATCCAGTGTCGAGAGAAGAAAGATCTGGGAGGCGGTGGGCAAAGCTATCGGATGAATTGTCCGAGGCATTGTTCTGACGCTTGAAGAACAAGAACGACGAACGGTCCTTGCTCCCCAGGCGAAGAACTGAGGTCATGTTTGTGTTGGATATGTAGTGGTTTCAAATTTCGAGCTGTCAGTCCTGATATCCAATCAGAGACAGTAACAAGGTCTTTCTGGTCCGGGATCGCAGCGAGACGTTAGTCCGCGCATACATTGCGCAAGGATGCTCGAGACTTGAGCAAACCAAGGCAACGATCAGGGTTAAAGACCAGTTGTAAAATAGACGAAGCCGGCCGTGGTGATACAACAGTGGCAAGATGTCGAATGTAGTCGTAGAGAGTGTGTCGTGGAAGCCTTTAGTCGGTGGTTGGGGCCGCAATGGAGACGACCTTGGATTATAGCTGACTTGGCCGACAATGTGCTTGTCCCAGTTCTTGTCTCAGCTCAAAAGAGCCTAGCACAAGGTCCTGGAGGTCTCTGTGGCGTCAGCTAAAGATATCTTTGCCAATGAGGCGGAGTAGCGGCGCAGGCCTGATACTGGCCAATCTGCGCTGTACCCAAAGTCGACCACCATGCGATTGGGTCTGGGTCGAGCCTGCGAGCGGGCGGCAGGAAATCGCCAGAGCTGTCAGTCCGATTCAGGCCAGCACTAGCTGAGCCTTTCACTTTTCAAGCGAGGCCTGATAAGCCTGGTTGAACCGCTTTCAGACAGGTGCGAGAGGTGGTGGCAGGGGACACGGACTGTGCGGCACAATGTGTCTGGACGAGGCCAACATGTGGTGATTGTGGTGATTTTGTGGCAATACACACAATACTGGCAATTAACACTCGTGTCTCACACGTTTCTTATTGTACCCAGCAACCCCGGACGGTCCAGAGCCGAGTGTACAGATCGTCGTCAGAGGCCCACGGTGATTCGCAACGATTCAGCGTCTCCTGCGTCCGGCACCAAACCTGCTTGCAGCCACCGCCAGTCGCACTTTTGGAACTTCCCGCTACCCAGTTCGTTCAGCGTTAGAGGCACGTGTGCGCGTTTCGAGGAGAATCTCTGTACGAGTAGCGAGATGGTCTCGATGAAAAACAGGATCAAGCTGGTCAGGGATGACGGCTAGTCTCTCCCGCAAGTGTGGAGAGAGGCGAGAGGTGCCACTGTGCCCTATTGAGCCCGATTAGAGTGCCCAGTAGCCTAGCAGGAGGTGCCCAGGTGGTCTGAGCCAAAGCCTAAACACCCTCCTTTCAAAGGCTCGGTGTCAGTGGGTGGGGGTTTTGGCTGCCAAATTCCACTCTTCTGCCGTAGTCCGCAGTGATATTGACTCGACATTACGAGGCTCAATCAACCTGCAGTCAGATAGGAGAATTGCCTGCCTCAATGTACGTGTACCAGTACGAGTATGAGGTGGAAAAGGGGCGCGTGAAATGAGTGGCAATCAACAATCTTTTCTCGACCCAAATTTGAAGTCAGCAAAGCTATTGAACACCAAGCAAAAATACTCCAGAGACGAGTTGACGAGCGAGATTGTGAGGCCTCCAGGGGGCAAAGCAGGTTGCTTAGGCATCGCTGCTATCCAGAGGAATGTGTCTGTCCCCGTATCTTCCAGGTTTGAATTAATCCCAACTCAAAGGACTACACACGCGTACTTCCCAAATCTCCCCCATGATGATCGCTCTTGACTCCTGAGCCTCACTTGTACCCTCCTCCAGTCCTGTGGCTCTCGCTTTCTGCATCGATTATGCTAGCAAATGTATGTGCCGTTTCAAAGATTCTCATCAAGCTACGCACCATGAATGCCCTGCGCTCAATATTGGGGCCATTCCTCGGAATCGGGAGTGGCACTGAGCGGCAAGGCATCGCCTCGTCCCGTACGAAATCGCCCATCGAAGTCCAGTCGGCTTTGTTCCTGCTTCACCATCTCACTTGGCCCCTCGTCTGCAACTGCGAGCCACCCAGGCCTTATGAGGCTCTTGCGGGAATCTCACTTCTGCGCCTGTGCACTGGTCGCTCACTTAAGCGCCTACGCCTGGTGTGGGGGCTGAGCATGAGTGAAGCGGCTCTTTTCGCAAGATATCTTGCAGCCATTGCCTTTCCCATGGGTCGGATACTGTGTGGAGTGCCTGAACGCCATGAGCCTCAAGGTCTTTTCTTCCTCTTTGCCATGAGCTTCTTGTAATGTGCCTTCTTGCCACTGGTTTTCGCCTCTTGTATCTCGTTGTATTTGCGCTTGAATCGGCCGGACACCTTCTCGGTGGTCATTGCCTCTTCAACAAAGTTCTTGGATCGCTCTTTCTTGTTGAGTCTTCCACTAAAGAACTCAGTAGGGCCTTCAATCACTGTCCCTGTCTGCGAGAACGTAGGGACTTTGCCTTTCCGAGCATTTTTCTTGTAGTGTCTGTGCGGGTCAAGGACGGATCGCATTTCGATCAATTGGAGGTCACGCTTGAGCTGAGGAGTCAAGTTCGTCTTCGGCATTTCGAACCAGTTCGGGCCTGCGCTGGTCTGGTCATTCTACTCGCCCGTCAGCGTCTGGCCTAGTACACATCGATGAAGGAGAGACAGGGAGAAATAAAGGCAGTCAGAGTAACTATGAAAAAAAAAAGCTCTCATGGAAACAGGGCAGGCCAGAATGGACTGCTGATCTGTGTCAAGAACAAAATGGGAATAAATTTCCTCATGCGAGAGATAGGTCGATGGTAAAATCCACGTACAGCTTTCTTCGCCTTCGACGGCACCTCAGTGGACCTTAATCCATCGGCGAGAATGGTGTGCTGCCCGAGTGTGGCTTTGTGGTTGGTCTCGGTGACGCCCTGCTTGTCCTTGAGATAAGCCGATCGTGCAAAGCCATGATTCAGTCGTGGAAGTCTACAACAATAATGAGTATCAGTTCATACAAGATCAGCATTTGACTCATAGACTCACGGCTTCCTCGCTTTAGCTGTGTTGACCGGCGCAAGCGAGATCTCGTCCTCGTTTATGCCGTCTGCCTTTGCCCGCAAACGGACTTCGGCTTGATTCAGCAGGGCATCAATTTGCTCATCTGTCAAGAGAGCTACTTCTGCCATCGGTACAGAGCCATGGAGTCTGAAAGGGAATCTAAGCAGCACGACGAAAGGCTGTCGAAAATGCGGGAGTCGCAGACAAAATTTTGGTAGCAGGTCTGAAACTAGAAGCTCTGCCGACGACGGGAAGGGACTATCACGTGACTGGTCTTGAGAACGACACCACCACCACCACCACCACCACCACGACGATCTACCTTGCTGTCAGTCTAGGTAGCGAGGTATGGATCTATACGAGGCCGTAATTGCTATTACTAGAGCAAAAGTACCGGGCGATTCTAAGGGATATCAGCAGATACAATATCTATTTTCAAGCCTGCGTGCTTTCGATCTGGCATCAGAGGTGATCTATCTATACTATACACAATCATTAATTTCATTTCTATCATCGAGGTACGGGGTTCTCGCGAAGGACACCAGCGTATTCCTTGCCATCCAAAAGCGGTTGAACTTCTCCGCTGCTGAACGCACAATGTCCGACTCCTTTGCTATCCATCACACCTGGTATGACGCCCCATTGCACGGCTCTGACAGAAGCGTCTTTGTCCCAGTCTGGCTGGTGACAAGCGGCCGCAATCGCAGCACTGCAGCTCCCCACTAGAGGCATCGAATCGTCATACCTCCGGAACCAACCCAAGGCAAATGTAATCGCAATAATCAACCCTCCGAACACAATTACGACTATCATAGCCAGTGGGGAGAATCCGCAGGACGCAATCGCGATAGGGTCGAATAAGTTCCCGACAGGATCGTACTCAGCAATGACCGCCAGAAAGATGCTCTGCGAAATCAACCAGTGCAGCAAACCCGAGAGCACCATCAACGGAAGTGCAATCTTGTAGGGCAGTTGCAGGAAATGCGTGCTCCTCTGTTTGCCTTTGGGTTTGGATACCCTCAGCGTCTTCCTTTCGCTGGCGAAATCACTCCATTCGCTCGCAAGCCACATGCTTGTCAACAACCCGTTCAGATTCAGGTACAAGAAGCTCAGTATTGTTTGGGGAAGGTTCGCGACCACGATCGACCCGAGGATTTTCGAGCTGGCGTTGCCATCCTTGCCGACATCCCAGCCAGATATGATCGCTGCTGGAGCCACCTTTCCGAACCCAATCTGACCGACAGTGAAGCTATCGGATTCGATCGTTTTAATGGCAAATGACAGGAGAGCGGAAGACACGATCAGGGCAAGTAGGATGAAGCCAATGGTGAGGGACCAACGCAAGACACTAGCTGCTGTCCCCCAACGCTTGCGTTGTCTGCGCGCGAGCTTCCCTGTCACGGCTTTGCCGTATTTCTCTTGCCCTTGGACAACCCAGTGCTTGCTGTATCGAACAGCCTGTATGATGTCTTTTCTGGTGACCAAGCACAGCCCTTCTGTCGTCTTGTCATTGTCGTTCAGAAAACTTTCCACGGCATCGCCGACTGTGATGAGAGGATGGTCCTTTAGCCGGAAGGCCACGAAAAGCATGACCACAAGTTTTATCGCGTTGGCTACCACCACGACGGCCAGAATCGGAACGTTGCCGCTATAGCTGCAATGCTCCGGCACTTGTTCCGAAAGGCAATATTGTACATCATACCCGTATGGCTCCCATTGATCGGCCACGGATGCAACCTTGGAGACATACGTTTCGCAGGGATGCGAGAGGTCGTCTAAGGTAATAGGCGCATTGATCTTAGGATTTGTCTCACCACGGTGACTGTCACATATCCTGATATTTGGTCGGCGGATCAGCATGATTACCTCCCAACGATCTAGAAGGAAACACTTACCAATCGAACGCAAAATCCACAGTAAACTGATATAGCTCCCTATCCAAAACACTCTCGTTCGCCGTCGCAGTACTGTTTTTTGAGACCAGAATCAAATTACGACGATTAGACACAAAATTGGTCGCATAAGCGTTGATGCAGTCTTTCTTGTCCAGCCGTTCCCAAGACCGAGGGTTTCCTAAAAGGGACTGTTGAATCTGCTCGAAATCGAGTTGCTCATAACCGGAAGGGATGTAAGTGTAATAAGCGCTGTCAGTGCTGTTGTAAGGCTCGAATGGCTTCCCGTCCACAAAGTCTTGCGTCACAAAATACAAGTTGTAATCGTTCGACGCGAGCGATTTGTAAAACGCGGAATTGTACAACAAATGGAGTGGTACTGAGCTCAAACCAAGTGTCCACCACAGGAGCATTTTGTACACTGGAATCCTCCGTAGGTTTCTCGCGCTTGGTACCCCAACATCGAGAAATTTTCCTCCCGCATGAGCCCGGTCAATATCATGTCTTGTTGGTGCCGAAAGACATTGCATGCAATAATTCGACCCGCCCAGCAACAACGTGCTCAGTATGTTGATAGCGAGATGTACCCAAACATCTGTCTTTTCGACTTTCCCGCAATCACCGGAGTAAAGTTCCACAAGGTTAGAGCCTCCACCATGGGCGCCGAGCCAGATCACCACAATCAAGTTGATGAATAAAGATATTCCAGCCAGCATCGCAGCGGTAAGGGCACCAGTGCGCCAGCCGTAGAGACGCGTCGGCCAAATCACGAAAGGCACTTTCAACGATTTGAAAAATCCTTTTGAAAAGAACGATGGCTCGACACGGACAGGATCATCGTCGTCCAGTAGCGGATGTTCATCTCGAATCTTGTTGCTGAAGCCACTTCGAAAAGTGGACGTTGACGGATAGGAAGACAGCTCGATGTTGGAGCCCTTTGAACCCAGCTCGAAATCGTCACTGGGAGCACGGTGGTACGCTTTTCGTGGTTCGACGAAATCCATGATTGCAGGTTCCGGTAATCAAAGACGTTCGTGGCTATTGTCTAAGCTCTTTGTAGATATGGCGGATGCGCCAACAATGGAAAGCATTCGTTCAGTGCCACCATGACCAGCAATCGTGCTCTGCGGGAGACACGTTTTGTTGCCTTGGACGGCGTTTTGGAATAACGGTTCCCGGAAGTAGATAGAGGAGCTTTACAGCTCAAACCAGCTCGCTGGGGAGCACCGCTCAATATTAACCCAGGTCGCTCAACGACAGCCGAGCACACAAAGAGCTTGCTCTACTTCGCCCTTATGACCTCGACCGAGTTTGAAGTTAGAGAGCATGTTGGTAAATACGCTCGAAGGGACCCACTTGATCACGGTTCCTGTGTGACGGAAAACCGTGGAGACAGCTATGGGTGCCTGGCACTTCGGCGTGCGAGCGGTCTCGCTCTAAATGCTCGCCGGGCTGATCTTTCACCGGACGAGAAACATAATCTAAAACGCAGTGGAACAAAGAGGCGGTTTGGTAAAGCTTACCCGCCAATTGAAGACCTACATTTCGTCGCAGCCTCGCGCTACTCAAGTTTCCAATTTGATTGCAAATACGGGTATCATTTTGGGGGCCAAAATCTGCATGTTCTCAAATGCACACGAGTCGCCCGCCGGCAAAGGGCGCATTCTCGACGAGGCTCCAGGTGCCGGTCTGGTAGATTCAAGATTGTGGCTATCTCTGGTCTGAAGCTGGGTTATCAGAAGTTCTGTTCGAACGTCGCTCGAAGAACACATTTTATGGTGCACGCTGAGTGGTCACATGCTACAAAATAGCTTTTGCCTTGCACGTCACCGTCAGCAGCTTATCTGCCGATCATTGTCGACCGTACCTGTCTCGCTTGCACTGGTGCCGGCGCGCTAGGAAGTGAGAGCGCCAATGTTTTGTCATCACAACTTCACAAGGTCATGTATGCATTCAAGACCTTCTTCGCATCCGGACTCAGGTTCTCGTTGACGACCTTGCCTATCCTGCCCCCGTGTCTCTGGTCTGCCACCTTGAGATGCTGGCCTACCCACTTCCTCAAATCTGTTACCTCGGGGAAAGGGTCTGAGGTCGAGCGACGAATGGTGTTCAACTGGGTGAAACCAACACCAAAACTGCCGTCTTCGACATCTAGTTCTGCGATCGCATCCTCACCCTTGGAGATGACCGGAGGATCTTCTAGTAATTTGAGAAGAGCATTACAGGTCAACGGCCAACCCTTAGGATAGCGTTCGACGAATGCCTGCGAATCTGCCAATGTTTTGGTGAGCGATATCGCCGCGATCTTGCGATCCGAAGGACGAGTCAATTCTTGCGTCTTTGGAAGAATTATCTGTAGATAAAGTTGGCGGAACACGTCGTGCTGAATTCGATCAGTGGCCGCAACGAAGAAATCAACTCCAAGGCCCTTGTCGTCCCGAGAACCGATAAAGTGGTAGAAGCGAACGAAGCGCATTTGGAAGGCTTGAGATTGCTTGCCTTGCAAGCGCGTCAAAATGATATTCAGGATGTGTCCCCAGTATTGGTCGAGAGTGGATGGCTGGAAAGTGGAAATCGCTGTCTCAAGGAGGTCAACGCCATAGCTTTCATTGACCTTGGTTGACACCAACTTTTGAAAAATGCCCAGAACATTTTCAACTTGATTGCCATCAACCAATTCTTTAGCAGCTCTGGGGATGATGGCAGACAGCAGTCGGACCAATGCTGGTATATTTCCGCGCTGATCCCAGAGTGTAGGCCCAAGAATAGGTGCAATCAAAGGCACGTACTCCGAAGGCAAGGGCTTCTCAGGCTCCGCCTCAAGCAGAGCAGCCATTAGTTGGAAGATATAAGGCATAAACTCTTCGACGTTGTTAGCCAATATAGCTGCAAAGGGAGCAAACAGGTGTGAAGCTAGAGTATCTGCTTGTGGCGCCGGAGTGAATCGCACCAAAGCTCCTAGACTTTCAAAGTGATAGTAGTAGAATCTTGGGTTGCTGGGATTTGTCGAAATGATGTTTGTAATGGTGATGAGATGGCGCAATACACTCTCAGCTACCGCAGAGATGCTTTCTCGTAGTACGATCAAGACACGCATGATACACCGCATCACAAACTCGTTCTCCTGCACCTTTTGTGGGGCAGGATCTTTCTCCACCAGGCTGAAGAGGTGCTCGACTAGACTGCTTGCTAGCGGCTTTATGTTGGCAGGATCAATGACAGGTCGCCCAGTATCGTCGGTCATGGCCAAGACTCTCTCAACGGCGACAGCAGCATATGTATACACGCAATAGTTAGAGTCTCCGAGATGGTTGACAAGCAATGGCATCACAGCCTGCCATTGGTCTTTAGTGATGATGCTTCGGAAGACGTACAAGTATTTAATGGCGTCGACTTTGATCAGCGGCTGGGCATTTGCATTTTGTAGGTCACCTGCAAGTTGTTTGGAGAAAAAATCGCCAATATCCACAAGACTGTTCGTTTTTGTCACTCCATGGGCTGTCGTTGTGACGCCCTTGGCGGCCAAGGCATGAAACAAGCTCACTGCTGTATCTTTGGCTCTCCAGTTCTCTTGCGGATTTGTGGCGAATTCTTGTAGACACCTCTCAACGTACGTCATGACGATTTGCGTGACGGATTGCTCGAATTGGTCGCTCAACTGACGCAAGAAGTCTCCTGCTGCTCTGCGACGCGTCTCACTGTCCGAGCCCTCGAGATCTCTCCTGATGAACTCGATCGGCTCATCCTCAAAGGTTTCAATGTCCGAGTCCCGCAAAGCAACATTCGGTAAGATGACTTTCTCGATGATCTGAGTTTGAACAGTTGAATCGCTAAACGTCTGGGCTTGCTCGGAGATGCCGCCGATCGAGGTCAGGAATAGAAGAGCTTTACTGACAAGGATATCATTCTTTGGCTCGGGTCCAGTCGCCGTCAGCAGGTTCCACGAGCTCTCGACAAAGCTCCGAACATGTTTGGCGAAGTCATCATAGTATTTTCCGACATAAAGGGTGAGCGCCTCGAAGATGTTGGACTTTGTATTCTCCAGAGGTCCGGCTTCTGACTCATCGTCAGTGTGCAGCAGCGGGTTATCGTACTGCAGGTACTTCAGCAACAGTCCTGAAATGCCTGCCAAATTGTCTTCGAAGACCGGAGACAAGTCCTGGCACGACAGATCATAAAACAGCTGGAGAACGAGGTCGAGTTCAGTGAAAGCGTTCTGAAGAGCAGCCTTGTCATTGCTATGATTCTCGATGTAGGCATCCAGACTTTGCCAGAGCGTAAGAAATGGTTGGGCAAACTTGGACAGCACATGATTGATTTCGGTGAAAAGATCATCGGAGCGGAACAACGGCCGCCACCTTGCAAATATCGAATGTGCAACTTGCAAGACGCCAGCGTTGACGACCGGGTCATCTGGCTTCAAGCGAGAGATCAAGTCGTCGACCAAGGTATCCCATCGCTCCCAGAAATCACTGTCTGCTATTACACTGATGGCTTCGCCCAGCTGTGTCTGAAGGCCCCGCGGCACAGATATCATCAGCCCCACGATCTCAGTCTTGATGGCGGTGACATCTTGCTGAGGAAGCTTATAATTGCCTTCCACGTCGGTCCAACTCCGTCGGATGAAATTCTTGAAGAAGAGGGCGCTCGCCAATCTGGTATTGTACTGGAAGTCACTGGAGGCCGCGATTTGGAGGAGCGAGATGGCAAAGCCAGGTTTGTTCTCTTCGGCACGGATCTTGAGCTCAGCTGAACACTATGTTAGCTTGGGGACTCTAGATCCGCGAGACATGAGATGAACGTACCACTCTTGTTCTGTCTGGGATCCAAGCTGGCATCCAGTAGTTGGGCCAGAGGCGCTAAAGAAGCCATGACGATATTCTGCCTTAGGAGGCTCAGTTGAATGTGTGGCACGCAGTATGGAATCTCTAGCACATGGTTACAGGCGATGCTGTGGTTTGCCCAGGGTCAAGATGGAGATTGGGTCAATACAAGCAAAGAGTGAAGGAATATGTACGGGCGGATCTTTTGGACAGTTGCTTGGATTGTGTGGAATGGCAAGCGAGGGTTTGAGGAAATTGTGAACAACAATTTTTTGCTTGCGCAGTTGCCCGTGTAGAAACCGATTTGTTTACATCAAGTGAGTGCGATGGCAGAATGATCCTCACCGCCCACGTGAGAAGACACTGCAAAGATGTGCACGTATGGTACAGGCGGCGGGACGGGCGCCCTCGTCTACCCGTGAGTAGCCCGGAAGATTCACAAAATAGGCCCGTCGCGCCCCTCATAGGTTGTGCGCTAGGGGCGTGGGGGCATGATTCGGTTAACGGTGGCTACTTGTAGGCTGCACAGGTCATGAGTGTCGCTTCTCTGTTTCTCAGCGTCGATCATCGTCGCTCTCAGGCTTTGGCATTTGCAAGACGTTTTTGTCCAAGTAATCCTGGTCCGTGGCAGTGGCCACTTTTCCATCTCCATTTTTTCCATTGAAAAATTTTCCCTTCGATTTCTCTCAAAAGACGTCCTCTTCTTGTCGGCCGGCTTGTCAGAGCCTGCGGAATTCTTCCTTCTCAGATGCCGCCGATAAGCACTGTGTTACCGACATCGTTCGCCCCGTTGCTAGTCGGCTCGAGTCCCGCCCCCAGATTTACAGTAAACCAGCGTTCCCCTGTCCAAAACTAGACTCTCGAGCCGCAATCCTCGAAGCCAATTCATCACTTTGATGCGATACATATTGTACGTCTCTTCTGGTGCGAAGTCTCTGTGAACCTCATACTCGACAAAGGTACGTCGGTACTCAGGCTGCCTTGGTCTTATCATCTTCAAGGCTGGAAATCCCGTCCACCGTATCGGATCCTCCATTCCTCTGCTTTATGCATTATGGGCGGTGCTGTCCGTCTTGGAGCTTCGATACTATTTGCGTGTTTGAGACCACTTTGGCCCAGTCAACCAGGTCATGCCAAGTGCAAGCCGTACTGATGAAGTTTTGTGTAGAGGACAATTCCTGTCGTATGGATGTCGAGAGACAATGGTTCTCCCCAAGAAGGCTCGGCCAATTCCAATCCGAGGGATTCGAGGAGATTATCCCTTTGGCATCTACCAGGCACGACACAAACTTCACATAGCCCCGATGGCCACGCTCAGAAGGGACAGAACTCCGAAAAACCTCCAGCAGAACCAGCCTCGGTAGAATTGAAGGATGTTATCAGGGATGGCTTACCTATGGGTGACTCTCCAGAAGAAGCCCGTATTTGGCTTGTAGGATTTGGAGATCTACAGTCTGGCACAGATGTCTCCCGGAGGTTCCTTGATGTCCGTGAAGATGGTCACGGCGACGAAGGATCCACGTCTCTGCTCTCTTTACTCATACAATGGCTACCGTTGTGGTCACAAAAGGCAGATGAAGCAGACAAATTGCGGAAGAAGGCAAGCAAGAATTCAAAGTCGGCCGCTCTAAAAGAACAGAAAAGTCTAGATTGGCTGTTACAATTTCTTTCCGACTATTTACAGCTGGGGCACACCGGTTTTGGCCCTCAGGAATTGTCTCGCGCTGTCAAGGCTGTCACAGATCTCTGTTTGAACACAGGGCGTCAGAGTGATATCAATGCCAGTATAGGTATCCTTTACATCATCCTATCGCATTTTCGGTTTCCGAGATCTGGTTTGGATCAGACAACCGTGGTTTTGTGCGCGTCTGTTGCAAATTTGCCAGACGTTCCAGAGAAGCTCTTTGACTGTTCAAAGATTCTGGCACGGAGCGATCTGCACGACGACTTCACAGCCACCCTTTACTCCTTGGTGCGTACGCCTACTTCGGAAAATCACAACAAAAGTCTCGCATACGCTAGAGGCGCAACGCGACTGCTGCGGAACCTCATTGATGAACAGTACAAGGAAGGCGGATTTGTCCTAGATTTAAAAGACTTTGTCGAAGCCTTACATTTCGCGGCGCAGCAACGTATTTTTCGCTTCTGCTATGACATTCTGAACGCTCTACACTCTATTCTCTCAAGTCGGCGTCCAACAGAAGAGATTTCCGCATTGGGTATCACTTCGCTCTTGGAAATCATTCAACTTTGTCTGAGAACCAAACCCATACGAAATTCACCTGCAAACGCTCCACAACCCGCCTCGCCCAAAATTACAGCTCAAGAGGAGGAAAGAGAAAGGCAGATCGAGCGCCATTTCAGAGATCGACAAATCGTGTCCAAAATCCTCGCCCAAGACCTTCTGCGCTTCCAAGACAGCCTTGCAGACTCAGATCGAGTTGCTATCCACGAGCTCTTCCTGGCGTTCCCCAAATACGCGAACGAAGCTCAACTATCCATGAGCCTAGACCATGCGAAGAACAAATATTTGTCGTCTGATGATGATGCTGTCAGACGACAATACTCGGAGAAAATTTTTCAAGAGATTGTCCAGAACCATTCTTTACCGCCAGCTTGTCGTCTAAAGGGTATTGAAGTCCTCATGCAAGGTGGAAATCCCTCCGCTGAGACAAGTGCTGGGCCGGCCAAAGACCCCCACGAAGCCTACGTTTGGATCCTCGCAAAATTACTTGACCAACTCGATGTTGAACGAGATGCTCAAGTCTTCGCGACACTACTCAAGTCGTTAGACTTCATGGCGTCGAATTACGATGAGGCTGCCAAAGATCATGCGTCCACAATTCGCACAATTGAGAAGCTGCATGGGCTGATTATCGAAGGGCCTACAGGAGTTCCTTACGGGGACGATTTGGCGATTCTCGTAACGAAGGCTCTGGTCACAATTTTCAGCTACAGCATTCACACCAATGGAGAAGCTGCAGTGAGGGCATTCGAGGTCCTGTTAGACGCCGCCAGTCCGCAGTGTCCTTCCCGGCCTGCTCGTCTTGTCTCAAAACGGTTACTCTTTCGAGTTCGAGCAGATGATGCTGGGTTCATCTACATTTCTTCTGGAAGTGAAAGTCGAAATCTTGCCGCTGCGCTTATGCGAACGCGAGAATCGATGGAAACATTCAACGCCGAGATGCCTTCTTCACAGAGACATTCTGCTAGTAGTAACAGTCTTTCGGCAAGATCAGATGTCGGCGATCCGTTGTGGATGTATCCTGATGGAGAAGATGTGCCATATCCTTTCGCTGGTCGGACATCTCGTGTGCTCAACGTCAGCAGAGTCGCATACCCCCAAGTTGAAGCCGAACTCGATATGGACACCTGGCTCATGAGCATCATCAAATGCTTGCAAGCCGACCAGGATTGGGAAACCTACAGCTACACCGTTGTGCATACCGGCGCACAATTAAGCAACATTGCTCTTTGGCTCAATTCTATCCAAGCTGTGATCAAATTGCGCCAAGTTTTGTGTGAGCAGATCGTGAATAATGCTTTCCGAGAACCGTCACCTTCAACCGGTCTGAAAAGATCAGACGTTGGATTGTGCATGTATGACATACTTGTTTCTCTAATACCGTATGCGACCATGAAGTCTGAAGCCATTCAAAAAGGATTCGGAGATGACATGGTTCGAGCTTTCCTTGTTGGCATTGGAGGAGCCTGGGAGGGCACATCTCGTGGCTGTATTCACGCGTTGTCTATTTGCAGTCTCGAAATTCCTTCATCGGTTGCCACACTGTATCCCACAATCATCGATAAGATGTCGAAGAACATGACCCAGGCTCATCTTACCGCTCATATTCTGGAATTTCTGATCCAAGTTGCACTCTTGCCAGAAATGCACTCCAACCTCAACCCCGACGAGATTCAGATAATCTTCGGAATTTGCATTCAATACCTGGAAAAGACAAGAGACCAACAGTCATCAATGACTTCGCCACCAGGCAGAATCAACCCAGCAACGAGACATAGCGGAATGAACTTTCGACGCCCTCCGTACCGTGCCGCCATGATGACTGACATAGGGCTTCCGCAATACGCAGCGGCGCTGGCATACCACAATATTCTCTTTTGGTTTCTATCGCTTCGACTCGACCTCAGGGCTAGATATGTGCAATGGATGGTGCCTCGACTCGTGTGGAAAAATAATCGAGGAGAGGACGCTATCGATGAGCAAGGTCAAGTCCTCATTGACATGATGCAGAGAACTGCATTTTCTGATCTGGGCGAGACCTCCCCAAAACATGACTTTGCCACTCTCGAGGACGGACCCGTCTCTTCATCATCATGGATCGTCGGCCTCAGTATCGTGACAGCTGAAACTGCCGGCCATAGTGGCAAGACACACATAACAAAGCGGCAAGCGTCTGGTACAACTTATGCCATGTACCAGCAATTGACAGCGCCTTTGCCTTCTCATCACAGACCGGGATATACCGAAATTCGAAGCCAGGAGGCTACAACGGAGATTTTACCTCCGCACGTTATCCTTCAGATGGTAGCTAGCGCGGCGACCACGAATCTAGCCGATCAGCCTCTTCTACTGCCGCAAGAGGATTTTGTGCAACGTGCATTGGACGCGTTTGACCGGGTGCCCACAGTGACCAGTCATAAAATTGGCGTGCTTTTCATTGGTGATGGACAATCTGCCGAGTCTGAATATCTCGCCAATACCACTGGATCTGCAGATTTTGAGCATCTTCTTGGTGGTCTTGGACATGTAGTGTCACTCGAACCACCTCTCAGTTTCAAACCTCAGGGCTTGGAATATCCTCGAGATGGGACACACACCCTAGCATGGCGAGATCGGGTCGAAGAGATTGTATACTTTGTGCCAACAATGATGCCAACGGACCTGGAGGAGGATCCTCAGTGCATTACCAAGAAGGCGCATGTCGGCAACTGCCATGTCAATATTATCTTCAACCGATCAGGGCTCGACTGGAGTATGGATAACTTCAGGTCACAATTGAATTATGTGAATATTGTGGTGCGACCCGCGTGCCGTGGAAGAGAGGTGATAGACCCGGACTTCAGACCTGGATTTTACTGGGTTTGTGTTGTGACGAGAGACGACCTGCCGAAGATATCGCCAGCAAGCGATCCTAAAATCATTTCTGCGGCACAGCTTCCGACGTTTGTACGCACTTTGGCGTTGAATGCGAACATGTTTTGTCAGACGTGGAACACAAAGGACGATGATACCGAATTTCCAAGTGCTTGGAGAGCACGATTACAACAAATCAAAAGACTGAAAGAGAGGGTGATGAGCAAAGCAGGTGACAAGCAGACACCATCGGCCGGATCAGCCTCGGGCAGCATCAACACTCCGCCTAGCACAGCCGGCGGCAGAAGAACACCAGTACCTAGAGAGGAAGCCGGCGGGACACGCAAAGGGAGTGTCCTGGCGACTCAGCTGGACTTCAGTTCGTGGACTGTCTAGGCAGCAGATGCGCTTTTGCCTCGAGATTAATGATTTGGGATGTTGATGACGGAACAGGGAACAGGAAACAGCAAGCATGGTGTTGGTTGGTCAAACAAAAAGGTGCATGGATACACCGGAAAAAAGGGCTGGGACTGAGAACACTCTACTCAGGAAACTTGAATTGGTTTTATGTATGGTTATGGTAACAAAAGTTGGTTCGTTAGGGACATGTAGCTGAGCCTCATTGAGCAATTCCTGAGCTGGAACTATGGGGGACGCTTGCCCTTGCCGTGGGCTTTCAGGCGAGTGGCTGCCCCCCAATTATTCGCTGCTGCCCCAGTCAGTTGTTTTGCTCAACCAAAATAATACCTTGATTCAATAGATATTTCGAAGGCGCCTCGCAGTACTCCGTAGACCGATTCAACTCCCTCATCTTGCAACTTCCACATCGCCGTCTTAGAGGCGTATTCAGACTCCAAGATTTGCCAGGCGTCGGAGCTCTTCGGGTGGTCACTTTGTTTGATGGCCTCGACAAGGCCCCTATCTCTTGCGATCTGGACTCGCGAATCTGAAAGCCTCGTATTCGACCCCGGTCATCTCGAGGCTAGTCTCAAATATGAGAAAGTCGGGATCTTTTGCCCGTCCTGAAGTCCAATGGGATCACAGCACCTCGAAATAGTTCTGCGCCCATGGCTGCAATACCATGTTATGGTTGGAAGATACCCGTGTCTCGTTCTTCTTGTCGGGTCAGGTGAAGCTTTAGGTGAAGCTCTTAGTAGAAGCTTTGTCTTATGTCCAACTAGACCAGTTTTCTGTCAAAAGCAACCAGTCTTATAACAGATGGCTCTTGTCCCTACTCCTAGGTCGCCGAAGATGAGTTCTTTCACGCATCCCTTTCTGTCACCTGGGAAGTTTCAAGAATGGCGAATAATGGCTCGGAGTATTCGTCTGCAAAGTATGTCTCCGTCAACACCGTTGAAAAGGACACTTCACGAGCACCTCAGCTTCTTGACCCGTTCGCAAAGCCGGTCTCGCAAAAAAAAGGTGCTGGGTCTGATCGTCTTCAACTTCCTCCTAATCCTCTTGCCAATGACAGCCTTCTCGGCTGTCTTTTTCTGGCTCATCTATCATAACCGGGTAGGGCACACGCCCAACTCCAACTCTCAGCTTGCCTTCCCGTCCGGCAGAGACGAGCCTGGCGTCTTTTACGTCGATATCAGCGCGGCGACCCTCGTCTTCATCGCATCCTGGTCTAGCACCATTGCAAACACCTTGACAACCTGCGTTGTCGGTTTACTAGGATACCCTCTTGCTGCTCTGTTTCGACAACAATACAACAGTGGTCGGCTGGGGGCTAGTGAGCTCGAGTTAATTCAAGCCCCTCGGCTTTGCGTGCTCGTCAGCCTTCTAGCCGGCCAGAAAATGAAGAGAATACCTGCAATTAACCTCCAAGAAGCATAAACGGGGCAGTAGCCTCAACTTCGGCGTTGCTGGCCTCGTGATTGCACTTCTCTTGGTGTAAGTGTCTCCCTTGTGTTCACTTGGAGTTGCCTGTCTGATCCAGCGCCAGTTGGCTTGTGGTCGCTGCCGATAACTACCTTCATTTGTCGACGAAAAGTGTCTTGTTCACAGACGCCACCCCACGCACCGGTCCTGACGGGACATACTTTGGGGCCAACTACAAGCTTACAAGTGCGTGTGAAGGAAATAACACCTGGTATGCTCAAGCAGAAACACCGTGTATCGTCGAATACCAGCCTGTCTGGGGCACGACCACCTTCATTCCGAGTCCAGAGGGCATGAGCATCCTCGCCAACGACTCAACGATCACCGCAGTCTACACATACACACCAGCGGCCAGCAACAGCACCTCCAAGTCACCGACATCGTTTGCCTATGCAGGCTCAGGCTTCCTCTGGCCGGGAGTCGATTTCGTTGCGCAGACGTTTGCTGTTTCGACCCAGTGCAAGATTGTGACTCCCAGCTGCACCTCGAATGTAAGCTCGGCCTCAGACGCCGGCTCGTTCGACTGCGGGCCAAATTACCCGGCATTCAAACTTGCAAATCTCACCGCCGGATCCGACCAATTTTACTTCTTCACTGGACCGGACGCGACTTCTGAGAATGTTCTCAACGGGTCCGATCCAAACCGTGAGCACCAAAACGCATTCACCCTCGGCATCGCCACAGCGTCGGTCAGCACATTGCAATACCTCACCTTGGCTGGTGACACAGACGACTACTACTACTTCTAGAACAACTATCTCTTCTTCATCATGTGTGAGATCTCTACTTGGGAGGCGCAGTACACGTACTTCAACAACAGTGTCGTGGCGGACTCTTGGCTCACGCAACCCGCCAACGCCGCTATCAGCAACATGATGCAGTCCGGCCTGGCGTTTGTCAACGTCGGCTACGCCCGACTTGCGGAACTGGTCGACGCCGCATTTACCGATATCACGTTGAACTTCCCCGACGACGTGGCAACAACGTCCTTTGCTTCGGGTGTGAGCAAACTGGTGCTGAGCATCGCTGCGTCGGGTATGATCAGGACCAATCCCGTGGCAGAGCAGTTGCGGGCATCTTGGGTCGTGTCCGAGGTGCAGAAGAGCGCGGTCTGGGCGCTCGTCGGGGCGAACATGGCGTTGGCGGGATTGGGATGTCTTCTCTTCTTGGTCGCGGTTGCTGCCTTGGCAGCCGGCGGAAACGAGGTATGTGAAATTCTAAGGAGACTCAGCATCAATGGTGTGGTATTCCAGGCGGATCGTAACACTCCGGATCTTGGTTTGCACGAGATCAAGATGACCTCCAGGGATGGCGGGGGTGTGGACGATCATGAACTTCCCGTTCGATAAGGACTCTACCATTGAGTTTAATATTATTCTCGGCCGTAACGCCTGTAGAACATGCGCATTTCTCGTGGGTTGAGATGAAAGAAAAATAAAGGTGGAAAGATAGGAGCAGTACACGTACTAGGCGAGCAAGGGCGAGGAAGAGTTTATGTGGCAAGGCTGTGTTGGACAAGGCTGCGTGGCGGGGTTCACTGGCAGGTCATGGGTGGCGCCCCTCAGCCTCAGGCTTGAGCGTCACCGACGTCACCTGTTCAAGTTCCAAGGTGCCCGCGTTGCATACTGCTGTCGCCAGCCCGCAGGCATCAGGAATTCAGCATTCAGCACCTACAGGGCATAGTAGTTTTCAGATTCAAAATCGACTCGTTCTTAGTCTGCTGCACCGCCACATATTTACCCGTCGCTCTGTTAGAAAAACCACTGCTCTCCTTGTCTCACTTACGCCGGAACATGCTCATTCCTTAAGCACCTCCAACATCACCACCATGACTTCTGGACCTTCAGCGCGCCCGGACGCTCCCTCTCCCTCTGCCTCCTTCTATGATATCTCTGACGATGAAGAGGGAGGATACAACACTATTGCCCACGCCTCCGCCACAAAGGGCGTGAAGCTACTCTTTTCGAAGAGTAAAGTCTACGTCCACCCTTCACCGTCGGCCAAAGACAACATACCTGGCTTCATTGCCCTTGTTCAGCAGAAACCTGCCGCTCTCTCCTCTGACGAACAAAGACCAACATCTTCAGGCTCTTCAGCGTCCAAGAAGAAAACAAATGCCTCGTCATACCTGCTCGCATGGGTACCAGAAGCCTCCCTTGCACAGGATGATCTCAGCACCTACGTCAAAGTGGACATGAAAGACAGTCAATCTCCTCCGAAACAGTCTTACCTAGTACCCCCTTTGCCTCTAGCAACTACCTTTGACGAATCGCCCGTCGGGCCGTATGCCTTTTCTCTCCCACTCTCGAGCATATACTCCATTAATGTTCGGCCTCCGAGCCTAGGCTGGTGGTTTGGCAGCGTTGTTGTCAATACAAGAGCTGGTTCAAGCCTACCCGCTCTATTCTTCCACGACTCTGAGTGTGAAAGTACAATATTACAAAAGAAGAAAAGAGCAAAAGAGACATTTGATCCGTTTGGAGAGAGCGGCGACCTCTTCTGGGGTGGTGACGAGGTGCTCAAGTGGTTGAAGAGATATGTCACAGTCGAACGTAGCACCGCCGAGCCATCAATTTACCTGATAGATCCCTCGGAAGAGGATCGCCTGGGTTTCGGCCAGGGGCGAAAGTCTCTGGAGCAGAAGAGGCGCAAGAGTGACGCCACATCCAAAAAGCCCGAGCAACAAAAGAACCCACCTGGACCCGGTATGGATCCGTTCACAAAGGCACTCAAGGAAACGAGATGGAGGATCCTGGAACAACTGTCCAAAGTGACAACATTCACACGCCGTACTGCCGAAGACCTTGCCAATAACAAAAACCTTCCTCCACAAGTACGGCGCCTGATTCAGAATCCCGAAGTGCAGACGCTACAAGACGAGTTTGACAGTGCTAAGCTATACTTGGCCCGGTGGGCTATGAGCATTGCTGATCAAAGCGAGCGTGAGAGGAAACAGAGAATATGGACTGCTCGAGACGTGCTGGAATCCGAAGAGACGAGCGTTGGCGAGTTCGAAATCCTCGAAATGGACGCCGCACGAATGACCCTGACGGATAGTAAAAGACGTCCTGTCGATATTACGGAATGGAAGTCCTTCTTCGATTCGAAGGGAAAGCTGCATGTAACAGTCGACGAAGTCAAGGACCGCATATTTCATGGAGGACTCGACCCTGAAGATGGCGTCAGGAAAGAGGCGTGGCCCTTCCTACTAGGCTTGTACGAGTGGGACAGTACAGAAGATCAACGTCACACTCTCATGAACGGCAAACGAGACGAGTACGTCCAGTTGAAGGGAGCCTGGTGGGATAGGATGATCGACGGTGATGCAACCGCCGAACAAGAGGAATGGTGGAAAGAACAGAAAATTCGGATAGGTAAGTTCAATTCTCTCTCATCGCAGCTACACTTCTACAAACTTACAACCCAAACTGACCTTGCAACTCGCCATGTAGAAAAGGACGTCCACCGCACCGACCGCCACATCCCTCTCTTCGCAGGCGAAGACATTCCTCACCCAGATCCCACTTCCCCCTTTTACAACCCTCACGGTCCAGGCACGAATGTCCACATGGAACAATTGAAAGACATGCTCCTTACTTATCTCGAATACGACACGCCACCCTCCTCTACTGCCTCACAGCCCTCATCCTCCAAACAGCCAAAATATCAGACCAAGAACCCCCACCCGCAGAACTTAGGCTACGTCCAGGGAATGTCGGATCTCCTCTCGCCATTGTATGCCGTGTTCCAAGATGACGCCCTCGCATTCTGGTGCTTCGTCCATTTCATGCGGCGCATGTCGAGGAACTTTGTGCGCAGCCAAATGGGCATGCGCGCGCAACTATCGACGCTCGACCAACTGGTGCAGCTTCTGGACCCAAAGCTGTATGTGCACCTGCAGTCGGCCGACTCGACGAACTTTTTCTTCTTCTTCCGCATGCTACTGGTGTGGTACAAACGCGAGTTCGAGTGGTCTGACACGCTGCGGCTGTGGGAGTCGTTGTGGACAGACTTCTACTCGAGCCAGTTCCACCTGTTCATCGCGGTCGCCATCCTCGAGAAGCACCGCGACGTCATCATGGACCACCTGAAGCACTTCGATGAGGTACTCAAGTACATCAACGAGCTGTCCAACACCATGGACTTGCAGGACATGCTGTGGCGCGCTGAGGGTCTGTTCAAGCGCTTCGAGAAGACCGTGGATGCCATCGATCGCAAGGACGCCTTTCCTGCGCCCAACGCTACTGGAGGCGAGCTGAGGCAGCGGAAGCTTAGCGAAGAGAACGGAACTACCACGTCAGAGGGGCAAGGGGCCCCTACCGCTGGCTCTGGCTCTGCAGCCGTGGTCACCGGCTCATCCGCGACGGGTCCCTCCGTCCTGCGCCCTCAGAGCCAACAGGCACGATCCGGCTCGCGAGGACAGAATCAGGCCCAGAGGCCAGGATCAAAGGGCAAAGATCCCGAGCCGCCGAAGGAGAAGGTCGTGACGCCCGAGCTGCGGCTCTTGCTGAGCAAGAAGATGATCACGCTCGAGGGGGCCGACGACAGCGCTTCGGCGAGGCCAAGTGGACTGAAAGACTGAGTTCGTTCTGATGTCGGGCTTTTCGAGTCGTCCTCTCTGGATGAGTTTTTATCTCAACAGAGGGAGCTGCGAGCTTTTTTCGAGATGATATAATAATGCTTGGAGTTTGATGGGGACCACGAGGGTCACGAAAAGCAACGGTTTCGCTTGTGGATTATGCAATGTTTACAGTATTACAATGTATCAGGAATATTTTCAAAGGAGAAAGAATCATCTCAGTATTTTGACGCCTTTAGGTCTTGAACGGTTCATGATAATGTACACGAGAGATCACCGTCTCAATTTTATTCCCCGCTCTTGCATCGTCGCATATTCTCGCCCGCCTCTTTGAAAGCTTTCCCACCCCCATTTTCTGCGTGGTCTCCTTGCACACACTGGTGAAGTCACATGTGTTTCCCTTGAGAGCACGTCGAAAGCGTAGCCATCAACTTTGAAGTTGGAGTTTTGTTTTTAGACTCGTGCTGTT
Organism: Cladophialophora exuberans; assembly: GCA_030068005.1. Classification (NCBI taxonomy): domain Eukaryota; kingdom Fungi; phylum Ascomycota; class Eurotiomycetes; order Chaetothyriales; family Herpotrichiellaceae; genus Cladophialophora; species Cladophialophora exuberans. The sequence continues at coordinate 95,876 of JANSVK010000025.1, read as the reverse complement.
CTCTAGGTGTCAGTAGTCGGCAGTGGGATGATCCAGTCTGCCTCTCCTTCAAGACCCATCGGGCCTGGCCTCTTGATCTTTTTCTTGATCGCCTGTATCTTGCGTTCCAGCATAGCCCTGTCGAACGCCATGTCTTTGGGCAGATAAACGTTTCCGAGATAGCTGTCGTAGCTATCAAATGCACAATCTCCAAGAGCACCTCCGCCAGATGATCCTAGGTTGGTTGTACCCTTGACAAACGAGCAGAGATGGTCGGCCAGAAAATATGCCACATCACGATCAGCCTCAATGGTCAAAGGATAGGGGCCGCTGTGTCGGTTGAAGTTCCACTCGGGCTCAAAGTCTCCTCTAGGGTCCAACCAGCCAGTAGTATCGATCCAATGTGTGGACTCGTCGCCTTCGGCATTCAATGTCGCGGCGACCTCAGAGAGGGCGTCCGATATAATTTTGTGCAATGTGAGTCTTTTGGTCACATACCAGCGGCGGGATGAGAACGGAGGAAGAAGGAATATTGGAAGCGTGGACGGGGCCGAGTTATAGGTATAACTGCCGTCTTCCTCGTTCCCGGCTGATTGCAAAGGATACGCATTGGATCGAATGCTGCGAATGAATTTGACACATCTGTCAACAAACTCGCTCGTGAAGCCTGCTAGGGCGTGTTTATTGGCATTCTCTTTCTCGTAGAGGAATTCAACAAAGTCAGCATCTCCTAGTTGTAAAATGAGGGCGCTAGGTTGATAAGTTGCGAACGACCAAGGTCGAGACCAGAGAGAAGTGTCGCTGGGGCCGGATCGAAAGAAGAGATCTGAGATGGTCGGCTCTTGTGTCACATGTCTCCCTCCCGTAGGTATGAGAATAACATTGGCTGAGAGTGCTTCTTCCAACAAGGTGTACCAGGCGCTCAGCCTCGGTGTAACAAGTTCGAGAGTGGTTAGGTCCATTGGGTTTCCGTCGCCAAAACAACAGAAATACTCAGACGTTACCAATTCAATGACTGGTTTCTTCCTTCCTCGTGCCGAACGATCTTCTTCGCAATCATTGCCAATAGAAGAAACAAGTTTGCCTGGCGCATTATTGATTATAGAATTGACGGGAAACGTGCTCTTGACAGTAGGGAAGGCTGGCCGATCCAGCCAAAGTCCTTCGAACTCGCAAGTTTCCTCTTTCCAGGTTGAGGCCTGGCCGAGGTGTGTGAGCCTGAAGCTGTGTTTTTCTTGAGGGCGAAGGCCTTCAGCGATTCGCACTATAGATGCCCCTGATTCGATCAGGCGTGTGGCGTCGTCCCCGATCTCTACGAGGAAACTGATGGATCCGGACATACTGCTGTAGTCTGCCGCAGGCCGGAGGTCCAAGTGACCAGCATGGCTCTCTTCGTCATCCGAATCATTCTCAGAGCTAAGATCAAAAGCATATTGGTTGTTGAGAACAACGTAGACGGAAGTGGTATTGGTAACGGTGAATTCGACATAGGACCCTGTTCAAGGTGTCAGTAGCTTCGTCAACCAGAAACTGAAATAGTGCACAGACCTGGAAAAGCCGCATCGTACCTGAGATGATTCGCTGAAGGGATCCAACGTCCGATGTACTACGTAGGTACCAATTCATTAGCAAGGTAGCCTGTACGACGATTAAAAGAGAGACCATACGTGGAGTTCAGGATGGCTGGGGGGAACAAAGAGATGCGTCTGATTCAGCATTTTTCTGGCTGCGAATTTTTGAAAACGGCGCACATCCAGTCCAGGGATGTTAGAAGGAGATGCAGTTCTTCGGATTGAGAAATATATGAGAGAGAGGAGGAGGAGCAAGGGTAGCAGGAAAAGCGAGGACGTGAAGCTGCCCGCTTTGGAGAATTTCATTGCGTACTCAAAACCCATTGCCAGTGCATGAAGGCGCAGCCTGAGATAGGCAGTCAGAAGTAAAGGAGAATGGAGAACTTAGGGCAGTAAGGAATTATGAAGGTGGCAGTTGAAATTGAGTCATGGCAATGATGAAATCAAGTTGATCTTACCGCGACGCCTAGTATGAGGCATTGTAGTGTAGCATGAGAATAGTAGGCAGGAATGCTTGTAGGGTAGAGGGAAAGTGAGTAGGGAGTGTTGGGGGTGGCTGGAATATTTGGTGTGCAAAAAAATTGGGTTTATATTTTATAAATCCCGAAATATTTGCAACAAATTCCCTGTGACTATCCCGTGTCCAGTTGGTGCACCAACTGGGCGTAAGGGTGATTCACCTGTTCATGGGGCAGTTTCACTTGGTGGGCATGAGAATCCTAGAAGATGTCTTCACCAGACTCCTAATCCTCCTTGAGGGGAACTAGAAGAAAGCAAGTCGCGGCTTAGGCTTGGGAGTACCTCTAGGGAGTTCCAGACCTTTAATGAAGCCCATCGGGGTGACCTAGGCTGGAGAGAACCTGACGAAACGTGCGAGAAAAACCCACCAGGGTTTCCCTCGATCAGAACCTCAACTACTAGAGCGAGTAGTTGGGCTTCTGATTAGAGTTTTGCTCCCTGATATTTCTTTTTTGCTCGTGGTAGTGTTCTTTTGTTGCGCCGCTGAGGTGTTGATGCATCGGAACTAAAAAAACCATTTTTGTGATTCTGGTGTGGTTCGAACACAAGGCTGAGATTTTCGGTGGGCAAGGCTGAGTAGTCGCCAAGTGCCAGCGCAATGCATCAAGGGGCAGTCTTGCCAGTCTCCCGGCACCAAACTCCCTCGATCAAAACACCATTTAGATTCGCAGTCATTGTCGTATGTCCTTGCCTCATCAACGTTGACGTGCCAACGATGTTTTCCCCCAATCGCCTGTGCGTGTTTCCCAGTCCTAGCACCACGCTCGCACTTTGGCCACGGGCCATAGCTGCAGCTTCGTGTGTGTCTCATGTTTGGGCGGCACTGTCTTTGTCGGTCTTGGGTTCGTTTAATCCGCCACCCTCGGCCTCCCCAGCAACACCTTCCTCGAATTCCTCGTCATCTTGGTCTTCGCCATCATCGTCATCAACTTCGTCGATTTCATTTTCCTGGCCATCTTTATGTTCAGCCAACTGGCGATATTTTCTCCGCTTCTTCTTATCGGCACTTCTCTTCTTCTTGGATTTTCTCTCCGCCATTTTGACCGCCCGACTCTCGTCACCTTTGTGCAGAAGCTCCACCTTCTCGGCGAGCAGCCTTCTCGCGATGGTGTAGTTCTGGCTCCTGCTACGCGTCGCTTGACACTTGACCACTATGCCTGTGGGAAGGTGTGTTAGCTGAGCCGCCGAGTTGGTCTTGTTGATCTTCTGGCCGCCGGGGCCGGTGCCCTTTACGTATGTCTCTTTGATCTCATTGTCTGGTAGCGTGGGTCGTGGAGGGAGGTTTACGCCTTTGGAGAGACTGGGGCAGAGAGTGTGGAAGACATTGTGTGGGAGCACGGTGACGTTGCCAAAAGGGCTGTGGCCACAGAGAAAGGGCAACGGAAAGGAGCGTGGCCGCCATGGCAGGCGGCAGCTGTACATTCTCTACATGACAGACTGCAGCTCGGAGTGTAAGCAACCTTTCTGGTCACTAGGTGTTCGATGGAATGAAGGACTGAAGTTCTGAGATGCTCAGGTACGAGTACGAATCGTAGCTCTAATTTGTGGGAAATTAATTCCGCTTCCAGCTTAGCCTCAGGTCCTCCCGAACTGCTTGATCGGAATTCGAGTAAATCTATTCACAATGCCCCTTTAAGATGGAAGATTGATTTCGATTTTCTTTTATGCCTTGCTAAACAGTGTTGAGGAAGACCTCACCGTGTCCTTCTGGAGTCTGGTTGGAAGAAAGCTCTCAGAACAGCAGGTTGCTTAGCACCTCTTCCGCTGGGCCTCCAATGATGGATGCAGAAATTGTATCGATAAGCTGCCAACAGCGTCAAAAGGCAACACGAGGCTCGACGAAACACGCCTGCCTATCCAGCCTGACAATGCCGGAGACATCAGCGTCCATGTTTTTCTTTCACCCTGATCATAAGAGCAACTCTTCACACTGACGTAACCAAGCTGCGATCGTAATCATCCATCTGCATCCCGCCCCTTTTCTCTTCCAGTGATGTCGTGGTGGCTGCCAAACTGATAGCCTTCTGGTCAAGGCGATGAGTGACTCATTCTCTGTCTCGTCCGGGGCATTGGGAGTGGTATCTTTGGGCTTGACGGTCTGCGAAGGCATGATATCGTATTATTCGGCTTTCAAAGGCTAGCATCAATACCTCGACGATCTTACCCGCAGAACTGAAGGCCTCAAAGGCTGCCTCAGCGTCCTCCTTCGAGAGCTACCATTATGGAGAGCCAGTGTGCCGAACGCCGAACGCCGAACGCCAGGTTGAGAGTTCAATCTACGACTGCAAACCGGCCATATCATTTCTCGAGGGCAAGCTTGCAAATCTTCAACACGTGTACGGCGCCTCATCTCATCGAGATAAAGTAAGACATGTCGCGCAAAAGGCGCTCTTTCTAATGAAGAAGGATGCGTTTGTGGAACTGTCTGCTACGATGGGTGGTTTACAGCAGAATTTGGAGATCATAATTTCCATCGCCATTTTGTATGATCCATGGCTATTTTCCCTTGAGGCGCGCTTGCAGCTGACGGCAATCAGGGAGGCATCTTCCTCTTTAATTAACGCTTAGACTGTGGCGAACACAAAACTTGATGCTCTCATATCGGCATTTGATGCCGTGAAGGTTAACGGCCAAAACGCCGCTCAGGACGTTTGTGTCCTGCAGAACACATATATGCTTCAACGATTATTAGGAGCCGAACCCATCATGGGGAACAAACTGTGAATGGAAGTACTTGACTTTCTGTCGGGGGCTGGCATCAGCTCTTATTCAAAACCCACAAACACTTTCTTATCAACCCAACCGTCTATGAGTGCCTAGAGAGCAGTCAGAGTCGCATCCGGACCTTGAGCAAACTTCCTTGGACGATGGCATCTTTCTTCGCCTCGAGCTCATCCACGTCCCAATTGACGCTGATGTATCGGTCCGCGAGCCTGTGGTTGATGAGATGAGTGAGCTGCGCAGTCTCGTCAAAATCCAAGAAAGAACTTACCATTCCCTTCGTTCCTTCGTCAGCCACACCATGCTATCACCCGCCAGCTCAGGTGTATCTTTCAGACTGGCGTGCACGCTTTTGTCCATCTTGGAGGCGAGCTCCGTCAACACGCCCTAGAGTAACACAAACTTTTGTGAGAAACTCCAGACCGACCAGTTTTGCAGGTGCAAAAGTCATCGAGCGATCTATTTCCACTTACCCCCGGATGAATCCCATACACCAGCAGACCCTGCGCCCCGTATTCCTCCATGAGAAAGCTGTCCAGCCTCAAGACCGCCAGCTTCGAAGTCTGATACGCCGACATGCCAGGCCTAGTCAGATGAGCCCCGATACTACTCACCATGACAATCGTCTTCAAGTCGCTCTTGAGCAACAACGGGATAAAAGCCCGACTCATGAGATAGACGCCCTTGATATTGACCTCCCACGTCTTCCACCACTCGTCCGGGTCGGACTTGTCAACGACCTTCGGTTCCTCGAGATATCCGGCATTGTTGATCAAGACGTCGACCTTGCCGCCAAAGGTCGCCGCAGCTCGCTCCGCTGCCTTGTCCACCGCGACGCGGTCCGTCGTGTCCACGCCACTCAGCGCCAGCACCTTCAATTCCGACTTGCGACCTGCTCTCTTCGCCGCGTCGACGAGTTCGGTCTCGAGGCTGGAGAGGTCGGAGCGCGCCAGGATCGCAATGCCACTGGCGCCGGCCTTCGCGTACGAAAGCGCCGTCGCTCGCCCTATGCCGCGGCTGGCGCCCGTGACGACGACGACTTTCCCCGTTAGGTCGGCTTGTAGCGGCGAGATGGCCGGGTATGTGTCATTATGGAGTGTGGGGACGAAGTTGAAGCCTGTTTGGAAGTGGTTGATCAGAGCCAGGGCACGTTTGAGTAATTGACTTGGTCGTAGCAGAATAGGTAGTTCTACCCCCCTTCTCGCTTCCAGATGGGGATTCGGGGAGTAGGAGGGGGGCGGGACGTACCTGCGTATTCCATGGCTTTGGAATATCCCGTTTACTGAAAAGATTACGATTTTACGCAACAGCAGGGAGACTCGGAAATCAAGGGCGAGAGTGAATTGCTTCATCTACATGTCCTGGGCACCAGTACTAGTAGCTATATACATATTTTGCCTACTACCCCACGCCGGCGGGAATGGTTAAGTCCATTGTGGAAGGTGCTTTATATCCGCTGGAACTAGGCGAAATCCAGTAAACAATCGTGAAGGTTTTGGTCCACTTATCTCCAGAAGCGTCATTGCTTTCTATCTAGTGCGTTTCGGAACCTCTCCATTCGACCTCTTCCTGGCATGTTTTCGTAACCCGTCATGATGATGTGCTGATATCTTGGAAGTCTCCGAGTCACTTCCTACCATTACACGTGGATATGGGTCAGGCTAAGCGTACTCGCTCATGCCTCCTGCGCCGCCTCCATCTTTAGCCAAGCATCCAACCACTTCCTGTCCTCCGCTCCAACCTCCTTCCCCGGCGCACGGTAACATCTCTCCAAAACCGCAGAGACCCGCTCCCTCAGTATCTTAATCGCCATCAACTCCCTCCACTGCCTGACGCTCAATTTCACCTTGCCACTATCTAAGATCAGGACCCCGGCGTAGAATTTGAACTCGGCGTCGCTTCCTAGCAAGATGGGCAGCGCGGACTCTGGAATAGCAGAGGTTTCGAACACGTTGAGCTTTCCCGAGCGAGCGTTCTGCATAGCTTCATAGAACGAGAGCCAGCGCGGCGAGGACTTCAGAGAATCAGGCGAATAGTTGACGGAGCGGGGGGTCAATGAGACCATTTGGTTCGTGTACACATTGCGCCAACCTTTGCCTTCACGCATCAAGATTCGAGGGTAGAGAGCCATTGCGATGATGGCGTTCAATCCTCGGTCTGAGATCGGATGACTGTATCGTTGAGGAATGCAGTAGCTCGTCGCAGCCGCGCCGTGGTGCGTTCGGGCACGATTCAATGCTGCTCTTTCCTCTGCCGCGAACGTGACGACCCCAGCATCAACCAAGTATACAAGCAGCTGAATCTTTTGTTCCTCGACCTGTCCCATAGCTTGATCACTTATGTGGTTTTTTCGACAGAACTCTTGACCTGCCCGAGCGGCTTTGGCTTTCTTCCAACCCTCATACGCGTTCAAGGAGGATAGGAGGTCCGAGTTGCCTCTACTGAAGGCGTGACGGGAATCAGGCTGAGATCCAGGGGTTGACAGAAAGGGAGATTTGGAGGTAAGGAGCGATATGACCGCCAGAACAGGCTCCAAGCAATTGAAGATGACCCCGAACATTGCGAGTTTCGCTAATGAAACTTCCAGCGGCAATCTGGCGATCTGATGCCCCAGAGGAGTGAGTGCCTCACGTTTCGTCAAGGCACCAGCGTCCTTTAATTTATCGATCGCTCGAAGGATATTCTTTCTTGAAGGAGGATCGATAGCCGCACATAGCGAATCCTCGATAGACCCCAGGTTCCACACCTTGATCCGCAACATAGGATCTTGAAGACTCAATCTGAGCATTTCTGGCACTTGTTGCTCGAGCATCAGGTTTTCGTGTCGATGTTTGGTAACAAGATGGAAGCATAGTCCATCTTGAACACGAGCGGCACGCCCTCTTCGCTGGCGCGCAGACGAGCGAGAGATGAAGCCTTCCGTCAGCCTAGAGAGTTGACGTCGTTCGTCGAAGCGCATGATCTTTTCTTTGCATGTGTCGATTACCGCCGTCACGTCAGGGATTGTGATGCCCGTTTCAGCAATGTTGGTGGCAATGACTATCTTTTTGTGGCCGGGAGGGGGACGCTCAAAGGCTCGCTCGAGCTCTTCCGTCGAGAAGGTTGAGTGCAGGAGATGTATAATCCAGTTGCGACTGAATAAAGTCATTGAAAGGAGTAAGTTGTGCAGCCGGCGCATTTCACCTATACCAGGCATGAAAATCAATATTGCGCTGCTGTATTTTGCATACCGTGGGATTGTCGCTATACTGGCGGCGAGTTTGGCAATGAGATTAAAGTCGATTCGGTATTCGTTCATGTTGGCGAGAGCACGCTGCGTCTTGCTGCTGTACTTCTCGGGCTCGGTAAGCACCGGTCGCCCCTTTTCGTCAGTTTCTACATCTTCAACATCCTGATCGTCGTCCTGAATCACAAGGCTTTGGTCTTTCAAGCCTGCAAGGTCGTTGGTCGCTTCGATGGCATCCTCTAGAAATCCTACCTCGACCGGGAAAGTTCGACCAGGCAGATCCAATATTGGTGCCCCACCGAAGTAGTTCGAAAGTTTCTGAGCATCAACCGTAGCAGACATGAGGATTATTCGCAGGGTATCCCGACGCTTTTGCAGCTTCTGTAGAGCAATGAATAACAAATCCAAGTCCATCGTCCGCTCATGGACCTCGTCAAGAATCAGATAATCCAGCTCACCAAGATCTGGGGACTCTTCAAGCATTCGCAGTAACACACCAGTAGTTGCATAAGTAATGCGAGTCGCGCTGCTAGTTTTGCTCTCAAGCCTTATTGCATACCCAACCAGTGATCTAGTAGATCCAATATCATTCCGACCTTCTCCGAGCTCTTGAGAAACGCGTCTGGCTAACGTGACCGCCGAGATCCTCCTGGGCTGAGTTACCAGAACCCGACAATCTCGCGCTTGGCTGAACTCTTGCTCAAGGAGCAGGACCGGGATACCAGAAGATTTTCCAGCACCTGTTTCGGCACAAATGATGCTGACAGGATTTCCTCCAATACAATCCAGTATTCTGTCTTTGTATTGATGCACAGGAAGCTCCTGGCGGACCTGGAGCATCTGCTGGAATGAAGGCCTAGACACCCGGGCGCTCCACTCTGTGGAAACTTGTTCTGCACTCATCCTCATACTAGCCGGTAATCGTGTCCGACGATGAACACCGGATTCATTGCGAACTCCAAGGCTTCTGCTAGTAGCAGTCACGGCGCTTACTTGTTGCTGTTTGATTTGGTGTCGTGTCTCGCGAATAACGGCTCTCAATCGACGCAAGGTTGTTTTATGCTCTTCGTTGACTAGCTTGAGATCTGCCTCTGTCAAATCTTTGACAAGATCTCTCCAGACAGTTGGAAGACGGCTCGGGGCTTTCTGGTCGTTCGCACTCATCGTTGAGATTAAGAAAAGTGCGAGAGTGCAAATATAGGCTTCGGACTGGGTAGGACTTGCTGCTGCGATTTCTTTCATCTCTAAATGCCATGCTCGTGGTTCAATCTGGGCAGATACCTCGGACGGCAAAGCGCTTATGGTATGACTGTCCAACTTGGTATCGATCTGCCAAAGTATGTCCAGTCTGTGTCTGGATGAATGAGATGTGTGTATCAAAGGCCGTACCTGAATTCGGGAATTCGAGCCACTGCCCTTACACACTTCTTCCAAAAGTTTTCTAGGCCCTAGACCTGACCACTTCCCAAAATTGAGCAGCTTGATTGAACCTTCTGATGGAGATTCCTTCTGAGCATCACTGACGGCGTCTTGCGGATCCCCAAACATACCTCCGAGGAAAGTGTCTCCCTCATCATCGCCCTGCGGTTCCTCGTTTAGTGACTCATTGTCCTCCATTTTGGTCTCCGCGGGTTTTGGAGAAATTTCGTCTTTTTCTTTTCGACGTCGGTAAGCAGATGCTCTCATCTGCTGTTGGAGGATTGCTTGAAGTTCAAGCATCTGAAGATTCCATAGCTCTTCTGCTTCGTGCTCATCGAATAGGGGATCGCGACGAACATGTTTTAACTTCTCACTGAGTCTATCGATGCGTTTCCCTCTTGTTCTGGTTTTCGAACCATCGATGAGTTGTTGATTTCGCGCCTCCCATATCTGCTTTTGTATCCGAATATACTTCTCTGTCATCTTGGCCGGGTCGTCGTCGTCGTCTTCCTCGCTGTTTGAAGAGGAATCACTAGCCGTTCCTTCAGCCTCTGCTTCCGAATCTTTTGCCGAGATCGGAGCACTTTGTCTACTTTCAGTGGCGGTTGCTGGTCCTAAATCTTGGTTAGCATTCAATAGTGTCAGAGATGAGAAGCATTAACACGGATCTTGATATGTAGTTTACTTGTCATGACTTTCACCGTAGACGTTCGCTTCCCAAAAATCGCAGTGAAACTTTCGTTCTGATATCGCCTGCACGGGAACTGGAAGATAAGAAGTAACAAGGGGCGAGTGACTATTTTTGACTTACCAGATGTTGAACCAGCAGGGGTACTATCGCCACTTTGCGGAGATTTGATAGCATATTTATGTTCATAGCTCAGGAGCTCGTCAGCTCCGGCGTTAGAGGCATACCATTCCAGGGCTTCAGGCAGGCCGAGTAAGTAATCAGGAATTAGGGTGATGCGCTGCGTAACAGAAAGCTTTGCGATGTGAGCAAGAGCCTCAGATACTCTTGGGAAATCCAAGGACACCAAGACTCTTTCTAAGGTCCACAAATCCACGGCAAGCTTCTCTTCATCGACGGAAGACGCATTCATACTTGCAGAAGGATGGTCCACATCTTCATTCGTAGCATTCATTTCGAAAAGATCAAGTATAGCCTCTTCAGGTAGCCAATTGTAAGTTGATAATTTCTGGGCCTGAAGCCGTAATTGGCGTCGTTCTGTTTGAAGTCTGGTTACCTGACGGCGAGCATCAGCAACGGCACGAGTGGCGTACTTGTCAACCGCAGCTTCTAGTTCCGAGTTCTCTAGGTGAGCTTCGAGCTGTTCGGGTGTCATGTCTTCGATTCTCGTCCCCTGGATAGAGTTCACGCCATCCTTGGGCTCCCTTTTCTTATCAGCCATAGATGATGAGCCAGCGGTTTCACCACTGGCTGCCACCGTATTATTCTCTGCAGTAGGGGATACATCACTAGCCTCCGCCATAATCTTGGACTTGGAAGGCAGGGAAGTTGTAGCGAAGCCCCGAGCAGGATTGGCTGCTGGCTTCTTTTTCTTCTTGGGCGCCATCTGGGCGAGATCTCGATCAGCTCGTGATCTTGTTGACAGAGGCTTACATGGGCTATCCACGACGAAGCGAACGAAGCTGTTGTTCGGACTATCTCGTGTTTAAACGCTTTCTGTATCGAAAAGACCTGGTGCAAACTGAGGATTCAAGTGGGAATTCATCCTTGTGAGTTGAAAGTTAGTAGTAAGAGTCATTGCCAAGGCATGTTTCTAATGACCGTCATTGACCGTCATCAAATTCCTATAACACAGAACGAAGGTGCGAGGCAGGTATGCCGAAAAGAAGTTCAAGAAGTCGTTGCAAAGCCAGATATTTCTCTCTCACACAAGCACAATGCACAACACCATCCCTTTGGCCTAAATCTAGAAGCGAAAGCGACAAGTACTCTTCTCGAGGCTCAGAAGACTACAAGATGTTGGCGTTGACACTAATAGCAGAACTAGAAGGGTAGGGATTTGAGAACAAGTCTGCCCGGCCATTTCCTCATCACTGATCCCCATCCAGCGTGACCGACCTCACTCCTTCTGATACAGCGGACACACCTTACTATTACACGTTCAAAGTCCAATGTACTTCTTGTCGTGAAATCCACGCCAACTGGGTTGGTGTGAGCCGTCATGTGAGTTTGGCCCACTTCGTGCTTCAGCTCGATGAGACCGGTGATCAAATACAATGGCGTGCATTGCAGTGGGCCATCATGTCCGGCATCATATCATCTGACAACACGCCCACAGGATACGAATGAACAGTCTGGTAGCCGAGGAGAAGCCAATTTTGTCTGGAAGTGTAAGAACTGCAAGGTCTGTATCGGCATCAGAGGCTCTTGGGAAAAAAATCGAGTTTTAACGAGAGTGGGAGCTATCAGAGAGAATCGAGCGCTTCCATCAAAGCCGCTCCCCTGAAATATGAGCAGAATTCGCCGGCCAAAGCAAAGAACATCATTGAACTTGACTGTCGAGGTCTAGAATTCACAGACTTCAAGCCAGACGTAGGTCAGGTTGCCTTGCGAAAAAGGTTTCCGAATTGACGGCAGCACAGGGAGAATGGGAAGCTACAGGGACTGATTCGGGAACCAAGTTCACGGGAATCGACTTGTCAGAAGGCGAATGGTTCGACTATGATGAAAAGGCGGGAGAGGAAGTGAGCATCAAAGATATCAAATGGCAAATCAAGCGGGCTTGACACCATCGTCACCTACACCCACAGCTCTAGAACAACCCTCAACCACAAGTCAGAGAATTCCCAGGGTGGAGACACGAGCATCTACGCCTCTCTAGTCTCGATGTTGGCCGTGTCTTTCTCCAAGCCATCTGGGTCCGAACCCTCCTCCCCATGCACGTCTTTGTCCTGGTCCTCCTTTGTCGCGGGATTTGTATTCCCCTCGGCTGCGTAATCGTAGGGTTCGTGCTCTCTCGCAGCCGGAGGAGGGTAGAAATAGCAGACGATATTGTAGAATGTGAAGCCACCGACGAGACCTAAAGAAGATCAGTAAGAGATATCCATGATCAGGGAAAACCCGCCTCGATTCCATGGAGAGAATAGGTGCCCCAGGACTCGGTGATTGGCTACTTACCAATCAGGAAGCTGATTTGGAAGATTCGCTTCCATGCAAGGCCACTCGTGCTTTGATTGATTGAGACGGCAAGACCCGCTGTATGGTTGCATAATGTCCCAAGTCAGTCGTTGCGCCTCCCTGGAGAGAAATAGGGGCTGCGGCCACGGAAGTCGCTGGGGAGAACTTACGTAGAGCCATCCAGACGATAAAAAACCACGAGCCAAATGCTCTCACGCTGAAGCCATACTGGTACCAATAGACAGAGGTCGAATTGCCGATGTACAGATCGGGGACTCGGTAGCACTTTCGACGCACGATCCAATAGTCGGCAATGTAGATGCCGATGAACGGCGACATGAAGGTTCCAAACGCGCTGAGGACGGTGATGAAGGTTGAAGGCGCGTTGACCAGGTTCCACGGGCAAATGACCAGGCCGATGAAGAGAAGGAGGAGACTGCCGCGTCGTGCACTTAGCCACATGGGCACCACGGAGCTGAGGTCCATGCCAGTCGCGACGGCATTGGACGCGATATTGATCTGTGAATGAGAATTTGAGCGCTCACGACCCATAGCGCAAACGTGAAGGTCGACTTACGGCAAATTGGCTCATCAGCCATCCGAGCCCAGCAAAGAATGTGCCGGCACGCGTCGTGGCCGAGTAATCCACATCCTGGATATGGGCCAACAGTGTCATGGGTTGCCAAATGAGTTGGCCATACATGGATCTCGTGGCCGAGGTGACAAAGACTCCGAAGATTGCGGCGATGCTCGCAGCGAGCGGATTTCCAATCACTATGCCTAACTTGGCTGAACGAGGAGTCTTGGTGTAGCGGGTCCAGTCGGCATGGCGAATGCTGACGCCTGTGTAAGGAGCGCAAATGACACAAATTGTCTGGAAAAAGGCGAATGCCGTGTCCCTGTGTCGGCTTGGTCAGCTGTCTCTCTGTCCTCTCGACGGTAATGTCAAGTCGACGAGATCTCCTTACCCAGGGCTGAGGGATTTTGTGGGCGAGACCAAGTCGCCTGCACCACCATTGGCCGCCATGGCCCAGATGAACATGCCCACTATGGTGAGGAGGACGGCCCAGAAACTAGTAATGAAGAATGGCTTGAGCTTGTAGGGCTTGACACAGAGTAAGCCAAAGAATATTATGTAGTAGAGCATAGTGCCGATGAGATCCTTGGTGGTGATGTTTGCACTGCACCGAAGTTGAGTCAGTCAGCTTGATCTCAATATCTTGTGTCAAACGGACTGATTCGTGATCCAGGAATGTTACTTACCTCTCGGGAAACGTATTCTTCATGCGATGAAAAGAGGGGAATATGGACGACAACACAACCCCGAAGGCGATGCCACCCCAGTAAGCTTGAATGCCGGAACTTAACAAGATGGTCAGCATTGCTGGCTCGATCCCTCGGAACTCTTTTCATTGCTAACTGCACAGAAAACATACTAGACAATATTCGTGAAGCATTTGATCACCACCACAAAGTAGCTGCCGTACATGCCAAAAGCAGCACGACTCATCATGGGGAACCCTATGAAGTATTTGATGCCAAAGTCGGAGCATCCCCAAGTGATGAAAGTACTGATGATGCAGCCGATGACAATGGCTCCTATTGCCAGGCCGGGGCTGAGTCCCGCTGCGATGGCTGTAGAGCCGGTGTTCCAGTAGGTGGCTGCGATACCGACAGAAACCCTGCCATACGATGTTAGCTTATCCCTACAGTAATGCCGCGGTTCGACTCCTCGAGCGTCTCGAGTCGGAGAGGACTACCAGAAGCCAAGGTAGGTTTTGAGAGTGAAGGTGCGATTCTCGGGGAGGACAGGCAGAATGTCTGCATTAGTCCAGCGATCCGTATGGCGGCCATTTTCCTTATCGTGGACCTTGAGGCGGTCAAGGACCTTGGAAAACGTATCCTTGGACATTATTCCGTGCGGAAAGTATATAACCGAGACACGAGCAAGATGGGCATGAAGAGCGAGGAAGAACGACAGAGGAGGAGTGAAGCGAAGATATAGTCGCTGATATATAGTAGTGCCTCGTTGGGATAGAACTGGGGATGGCACGGCTGGACCTCCTACCTTACAAGTTGGGAGAGATGGTACAGACAGAAGACTCAAGACTTAAAATTGTTTATCTTGTCGACATGGGAAAGGTAATTGGGAGGGTCCCCATTCAGAAGCCGAGGATAATGTTCGAAGCGAGATGTCAGATGTCCAGAGAACACACATGAAGATAGGTGCCAGAAAAATGGTCCTGCCCGGTACAATCGATAGACGGCCAAAGAGGGGACCAACCTCGCAGTCATCTTATCTTCTTGCCTTCTGAGTAAGTCTTGATGAACGCAGTGGATACCGCGAGAAGGCCCTCAGAATTGATAGTGACAGAGATTCTATCTCGAGGGTCATGTATTGGTGGTGGCAGAGCTCCACGGGGAACCCCAAGATGATAATGGTCCCAGTTGAATTCCCGCCACATTAAACCATTCTCGGCAGTTGTATTCGCTAGCGTGACTTCTTGTATTGGCGTTGGCCCCTGGCACGATCAGAACTGAGTCACGGAGCACAGAGCAAACATAGGCAGTGGACATCACCACCCGTTATGGTAGGAAGACTCGCAAAGTCTCACCATCGCTCAGCGCTGGACATCTCCAACAGATTTGGTCGATAAGTCACGGGGAATTCCTCCGATCTCGTTGATGAGCTGCCACACGGAGTGGAGCTTTGTCGGTCCCGATCGTGGCCATGATCAAAGCGCCACAATGCTCCAGTGTCACGCTCATGGGGGAGAGATACATCAACATAGATTCGCTTGGTCCGACAGCTCCAAGGTCACCTTTGCGCATTCACATACCCTTTCGAACATACGCGGGAAGGAATACGCAGATAAAGGGCCGACCTTTACGACCGATATTCTGAGCACTCCCTGCTCGTCCACACTCATCACTGATCGGCTATGCAATGTCGAGTTCAATATTTCACCGGTCGCTAACCAAGGCTTACCCGGCTGCTGTAGGAGGCGAAGGCGTCTACCTCATCAGCGGGGATGGACAAAGAATTATCGATGGCAGCTGTGGCGCTGCCGTGTCTTGCCTGGGTCACAGCAATAAGGAAGTTATCGATGCGATCGTGGCCCAGGCCTACTCGCTACCGTTTGCGCACACCTCCTTCTTTACGTCGAGTCCTGCCGAGCAGCTCGCGAAGATGATCCTCGAGCGCAGCGACAGCGCCTTCGCCAAGATTATTTACCTCACGTCCGGGTCGGAGGCGGTAGAGTCGGCGCTCAAGATCGCAAGGCAGTACCACATATTCCGCAAGCAGGAGCAGCGCGTCAACATCATCAGCCGCATGTATTCGTACCACGGCAACACGTTGGGCGCGTTGGCTGCCGGGAACAACCCGCCTCGCCGACGGCCGTTCGAAGCTATGCTCAGCCCGACCTTCCATCACGTGAGCCGATGCTTTTACGATGTCGACGGTGCAGCATCGACGACTAGGCTCACCGAGCAGCAGTACGAAGACCAGCTTCTCGAGGAGTTTGAGGCTAAATTCCGCGAGTTGGGCCCGGAGACTGTTGCCGCCGTCATCGTCGAGCCCGTCGGCGGTGCCACGCTGGGCGCCGTGCCTGCGACAACTTCGTACCTCCCTCGACTACGGGATTTGTGCCACCGGCACGGAGCGCTCGTCATCTTTGATGAGGTTATGTGCGGCATGGGCCGTGTTGGGAGCTACCACGCATGGCAGAGCCTCGGGGGCGTCGGTCCAGACTTGCAGACCATCGGCAAGGGTCTTGGGGCTGGCTATCAGCCACTGTCCGCAGTTCTAGTAGCGCCCAACGTCCTAGACACGTTCCAGCAGGCTGCTCAGGATAATCAGACGTTCATCAGTGGGCACACATTCCAAGGCCACCTCATGGCCTGCGCGGGCGCCCTAGCCGTCCAGAATATCCTGATGCGCGACAATCTGCTGGAGAATGTGCGGACAATGGGCAGCCTTCTCACCGAGTCGTTGCGGTCGGGTCTCCCGAGTGAGTTTTTCGAGCACTGCGGAAGCCTGCGAGGCATGGGTCTGTTCCAGGCGGTGGATTTTGGGAAGCTCGGTCGTGACAAACCGCTCGCGGCGGAGGTCGCGGGCGAGGCGTTCAAGCTGGGTGCCTGTGTCTACCTGTGCTCTGTGGCCGTGGATGCGTTCCTATTGGCGCCACCTTTCACTATCAACGAGGAGGAGCTGTCAAACCTTGTCCGCATCGTGTTACAGGCGATAGACAATGTTCTGAAGAAAAGATATTTGGACCCCAGCAGTGTCTAGGTAGGCGAATAGATTAGAACAGAACAAAGACATTTCTGGAATCGTTCGGTTCTTATCCTCGACCGTATCGCGAGCGTGTTTTCAACGTCACACGTCCGCCTAGTGTTCATGTCATCTTGACACACGACCTAGAATCTCAACGTTTCAATCTCTTCTTTATTTCGCCGCGTCAACCGCTGCTCGAACAATTTTCATACTCTCCAAAGCCCCCGGAAGATCACTATGAATACAACACGTGAACCCGCGCCCGTTGAACGGCACGGTGGCTTCTTTGCCATTAATGTCGATGACTTGGTCCGTTTTGATGATCATGTCCATTTTCGGCCCCATGGTTTCGTGCGCGACTCTTCCTGTAGTGCTGTATGGGCATCGAGTGTGATCAATTCAGCGCCAATCCTTCTTAACGGGTTGTAGAGGGAGAGACAGGACGGAAATGAGAGACTGGACTCATCTAACACATACACCAAGGGAACAGTCTGGCCCTCTTCGTCGTAGAACAAATCCGGGAAAAATTCCGGAATGAACTCGATACCGTGTTTCTTGCATAGTTCCTCGTGGGCGGTGCCAGGCAGGCCGATGAAAGGCACGCCAAACGTCTTGATAGCCTGGAAACACGCCTCGCCCACCTCCGGCATGTCCTTGATCATGCGGTACAGCTTGCCGTGCGGCTTGATGTGGTTGAGCTTGACGCCCTCTGCGTCCAGCATGGCCTTCAGCGAGCCCACTTGGTACAGCATCTGGCAGTGCAGGTCGTAAGGCGGGATGTCGAGGAACCGGCGACCGAAGCCTTCTTTGTCTGGTAGACCCGGGTGCGCCCCGACGGCGACGTTGTGCTTTTTGGCGAGTCGCACTGTGCGGAGCATGGTGGTCGGGTCGCCGGCGTGGAAGCCACAGGCGATGTTGGCTTGGTCGGCCATGGCCATTAATTCCTCGTCGGGGCCCTGTCAAGCCAGCGAGACATGCATTGTCAGTGCAGTGGTCGAAAAGTCACTCTCAGGTTCGTCGATGGGAGCAGGGATAAGCAGAGACGGGCAAGGTCAAGAAGGGCCTACCATCTTCCATGAGCCGTATCCTTCGCCCATGTCGCAGTTAACGAGAACCTCGCGGGGCGCCATGGTCAACTATCTGGCAGCGACGGTAGATATGCGATGTCAATCGAAAGAAAAAGACACTTTTTGAATTATTTTGAAGATAGCACCAGGCTGACTTCAACGTTTCCAGAAAATATAAATGCTAAGCTTAGATAACCACCGTCTCAACCCATGCGGTTTGATCATAACGGGACTGATACCGCCCTCATCGCCTCGCAGAGAATTGCCGATCAGTTAAAAGCGTACTCCGCATGAGGAGGTCTGTGGTCAGAAAATTAGATTCGATAGTTTATACAGCATGGATACCGACCACAATCGACACACGACCATCTCCGGCTTGGTGTACCGAGCCCCGTGGGCGCATATCCCCACAGCCGCTGATATGGACCGCATGGTACAAGTACAGGTAGACCCTGATGCGAATAGAATTGCCTGTTGTGGAATGGTCTATGTCGAGTCAACCGTTCGGTTCGCCGTCGCTCTTATCTTGGCAGCACCGAGTGCTACCACGTTGAGTGGTAATAGAGTTACCGCGTCGACGAGATCCGCTCAAGTAACTGAATATACCGAGGTGGATTGTTGCTCTTCAAGGGGAAAAGCTATTGGAGAACTCAGCAAAGGGACATCGGGGCGGTCTGATAACACACGATGTCGACGGGAAATGGTGGGGGCTAAGACTGAAATCATCTTATGACCAAGTCTTTATATGCACTATACATGCAATTTCAATCGGCTTTCAATACCCTAGAGGCAGTTAGCAATCCTAGGGGAGGGCTTGGAACCCTTGTGAGAGTCGGAGAAGGTCAGTAAGACTAGGAAGACCGACTGAGCTTTGAAACACGAAAACCATGAAAGTGCTGATAGCAAACCGTGGCGAGATCGCCGTCCGCCTCATCAAGTCCTGCAAAGAACTGGGGCATCATTCGACAGCAATATATTCGAGCGAAGATGCATCTGCCATGCACGTCCGGCAGGCTGATGTAGCAGTGCCACTACACGACAACGGCGCCCAGGCATATCTCGACAGCCAACGGATCGTACGCATCTGCAAGGAGCAGCAAATCGACGTTGTCATCCCAGGTTATGGCTTTCTCAGCGAGAACGGCGAGTTCGTCAGGCAGTTACGAGACGCGGGGATTGTCTTTGCTGGGCCAAGCCCGGAAACCATCGACGACTTTGGTCTCAAACACCGGGCTAGAGAACTGGCCATTCAGGCACATGTGCCCGTCGTGCCTGGGACTGGCATCATCTGCTCGGACGAGGAAGCCTTCAGCGAAGCCACGCGGATCGGATATCCAGTTATGGTGAAAGCAACGGCAGGCGGTGGCGGGATGGGTTTGCAAGTTTGCAGATCCGCCGAAGAGCTCAAGGCTGCGGTAGCGGTGGTTCGAAGCCGTGGTGTAAGCCTGTTCAAGGATCCCGCGTTCTTCCTGGAGAAATATTTGGAAACCGGGAGGTAAGAAAGATATCCATCCGCCAATTTCTGATCGACGCCACTCACTCCCCTCGTACCTGTGTTCTGACAACATGAATCCAGACATATCGAAGGCCAAGTCTTTGGAAATGGCCAGGGTGGCGTTCTGTGGTTCGGAGAGAGAGAATGCTCGATCCAACGACGGCACCAAAAGGTCCTAGAAGAATCTCCAAGTCCCTTCGTGCTTGCCCATCCAGAACTCCGGGAGCGCTTACAGCAAGCCTCAACATCTCTGGCAGCAACAGCCAAGTACAAATCGGCAGGCACTGTCGAGTTTTTGGTGGATGATTTGACCGGAGAGTTCTACTTCTTGGAAGTGAATACACGCCTTCAGGTAAGTGAAGCAAGCCTGATTTGATGAGCTAGGCTCCAGAGGCACTCGCCGAGCGTGCTGATTGACGTGATACTTCTAACAGGTCGAGCATGGTGTGACTGAACTGTGTTATGGTATCGACCTAGTTGCTCTTATGCTGCGCCAGGCTGAGGCAGAAGTCAAAGGCCAGCTGGGCTTGACAGACACCGACCTGGCGCGATTCGAAGGGTCACAGCTAGAGGGCCATGCGATGGAAGTCCGAGTCTATGCGGAGAACCCAGTCAAGGACTATATGCCATCTCCTGGCTTGTTGACTAACGTGTCATTCCCTCAAGGAGAGGGTGTCCGCGTAGACACCTGGGTAGAGAGTGGCGCAGTGATATCGCCCTCGTTCGACCCGCTCATTGCCAAAATTATGGTGCATCAGAAAACACGTCCTCAAGCTTTGGAATTGATGCACAACGTCTTGTCTACTACCAAACTCCACGGTCCGCCCTCGAACCTGCACTTCCTCAACACCGTCGTGATGAACGAGGATGTTCAAGCAGGATGGACGACCACCAAGCTGCTGGAAACTCGGCACACTTACCAACCATGTGCTTTGGAATTCAAGGATGGCGGCATGTATACCACCGTGCAAGACTTTCCGGGACGTCAGGTGTGGTCCCATGGTGTCCCGGTTTCTGGACCTATGGACAGCCTCTCGTTTCGGATCGCAAACATGCTAGTGGGCAACGTGGAGGGTGTCGAAGGTTTCGAGATCACGCATGCTGGTCCACAGATCTTGGTCCACGGAGGAGCAATCGTGGCTCTGTGTGGTGCTGATTTCGAGTTCAGTATAAACGGAAAGCCTGTAGCCATGTGGACCAGCCACTGCGTGTTAGCTGGCTCAGACATCAGCATCGGCAATTGCAAAGGTCCAGGCTGTCGAGCGTACCTAGCCGTGCTAGGTGGCCTTCCGACGGTGGGTGAATTTCTAGGCTCGAAAAGTACCACGCCCAGCTTGACGTGGGGAGGATACCAAGGTCGCACCATCCGAGCTGGTGACTTTATGCTCCTCGCTCAGGAAATGCTGCCACCCCTCGATCGATTCCAGCCTCGTCATCTGCCCAAAAAGATCCAGCCATCATTCTCCCGTCAAATAATCATCAATACTCTCCCCGGCCCCTATGACTCACCCGAATTCCTGGCGCCCGAGGGTAGACAAGCATTCTATGAGACTAGATGGAAAGTTACGTTCAACTCCAGTCGGACAGGCATTCGATTAGAAGGCCCATCGCCTAAGTGGTCTCGATCTCATGGTGGAGAAGGTGGAAGCCATCCCACAAACATGCTGGGATTTGGATACCCGATTGGCGGTCTCAGCTTTACCGGCGATTCCGCTGTCGTCTTCTCAGCCGATGCACCTGGTCAAAGCGGCTTCATCTGCTTGCAGACGGTCACCACCAGTCAGATGTGGAAATTGGGCCAGTTAGCGCCGGGTGAACAGGTGACTTTTGTCCCATGTAAAATGGAGGTGGCGATGGATTTCGAGAAGCGCCTCGAGAGCTATGTGGACGACATACGTCGTGGACTGCAAATCGACGGTGTCGCGCAAGCTCAGTTTCCAGTCACTCTTACCCAGCCAGATTTCTCGCACAACGCTGTCCTTTTCGAGAGGGAAGGAGACCATACCCTGCCTCGACTGGTTATTCGTCAAGCTGGCGACCGCGGATTGCTCTGTGATTATGGCTCCCAGGCGTTTGACCTCAGATATCGAGCACGTGCACAGCAGCTTCTGCTGCAGTTCCAAAACCAGCCGCCGGCAGGGTTTTACTCCACAACAAGGCCTCATACTAACAGTGTCTTGCTGCTGTATGATCCGAACAAGATCGAACAGAAGTCGGCGGTGATTATTGTGGCTAAGCTCGAAGCGCAGCTGGCAGATTTGAGCGGCTTCAAATGTCCAAGTCGTACGTTTCGCTTTCCTTTGCTATTCGACGCCGAAGAGTGTCATGAAGCAACTGCTCGGTATATGGATACCCAGCGCCCATATGCGAGGTATTTGCCGGACAACGTCGATTTCATTCGCAGAAACAATGGATGGCTTCATCGTGAGGACGTCCTCAAGTCTGTCGTTGATACGCCTTTCCTCGTGGTTACTGCAGGTGGGTTGAAGGGCCTTCCGATCTTCATTCAAATCGACCCCCGACTCCGTTTCACAGTCCCAAAAACCAATCCTTCCAGAACATTTACCCCCGCCGGTGCGGTCGGAACCGGCGGTAATTGCTCAACAATTTATCCCGTCGATTCGTAAGTCAAACCCCTGCATTTTCGTGCCAAAGACCACCATGATTGACGGAGATTTGCAGCCCTGGCGGTTACCTGTAAGTCATTCTTCTCGCAGATAGTGCAAACTCATGCTGAACTCGACATTGAAGGATTTGGGGAATGAGCATCCACGACTGTGCTTTTGATACGTTTGGAAACAAGCCGGGGTTCTCGCCTGAACAGCCGTGGCTGTTTGAATCTTTTGATCGAGTCATCTTCTACCAGGTGAATCGTGACGAGTATGAGGACATCAACAAAAGTTTTCTCTCCGGTCAATACAAGATACCGGTGGAGGATGGAGTATTTGATTTGGGAGAATATAATGCGCTGGTCGATTCGACTCGTGAAGAGGTCGCCGGGATCAGGAAGCGACAAGAAGAGTGCGCCGCAGAGGAGCTGGAAAAGTTAGTCAAGATTTCATACCTGACCGTATCGTTCACTAACCAGGTTGCCAGGGAAAATGAACTATACGCCCAATGGACTCGTGAAAAAGACGCCCAGCGCAAACGCATGGAGCTCGAGAAGAGTTCAAGGAACGCAGAGGCCGACCTGTCTGGTATGTCATTTGTAGATGCTGAGAAGCGTGCCTCCTGCCGGCTTCGGTACTAGCTGACCATGCTTAACAGACTTGAACCTGACACCCGTCGTGGCAACAATCAGTGCCAGAATATGGAAGGTGCTGGCTGAGGTAGGAGCCATCGTGAAACAAGAAAGCGACATCCTCATCCTTGAAGCCATGAAGATGGAAATCTCGGTCAAAGCGCCATCGCGCGAGCCATCGTACAAGGTCTGTAAGTTCATAAAACAAGAGGGTGACATGGTAAACCCTGGCGATGTCGTTGCTTATGTCGAGCCGAGTGGGTAAAACCCTTCCCATCGACGAAGATCCAGTTGTGGTCAACATATGAAGAGCATCTGGTCGTGGACCACGTCTGGGACGCACTGCGGACTGGTTTCTCGGTGGACCTGATCAGGAGGTTCGCGGTCATCGATGGCCTCCCAGACAGCTTCGAAGGACCAATTCATCGCGTCTCTAGTCCTGGACGGATACTCCTGAGCGAGGTTGCGACCTTTTTCTAAGATTCGAACACGTTGTTTGCCTCGAATGGCTTCATGTGCGGCAACATATAGTGGGAGAGACAAAGAGGAATCTGGACCACAGCCGACGGGCATGGACTGCATCAATTCGATCAAGGTGTTGGTGGCGTACTGCACGCGCAATGAAGCGCGAGGATCTCGCAGGACCCTCCTTTGCAAGAGAATGTGTGCTGCCCAGTAGTAGCATTTCCCCAACGTTTGTAGGTGTTGCTGTGAACTGCTCAAAGGCTGCCCTTCATCGGAATAGTGGGTAGAATCAGCGGTGATAAGTTCAGATTGCAGCTGGAAAGCTTTCTCGAGTAGGCTTTCCTTGCTGTACTCATGATCACCATTATCACCATCATCATTGTGATCGGCAAAATCCTGTGCTAGATGAGAAATACGAGCTAAAAAGCAGAACACCCAGTGTGGACATCCTGTCATATCTTGGAAGCTTGGGGCGTGGAGGTCAAATGTGCTGTTCGGCTGGAAAAACCAGAACGAAGCGGGTAGCCGTGGCCTGCGGTGCCAGTATATCGAACTACTGATGTCGATGAAGCTTATCCGCTGGCATAGCAGCCTCGGTATGAATGACTGGGTCTCTTCTGAAAGGTACTTGAGTTCTCCCAAAAGCTTGACTGCCCCGTCGAGATGCACCTTGACGTCGCTTGTCCCAGAAAGCATGCCAATGGTGACCTGGAGCGCGATGGCTGCGAGGATTTCCTGCTTTGAGGCTCTCGGCTGTGCAGGATGTTTTGGCGATCTTCCAGTGAGCTCCATATCTTGGTGGGCCGATTCTAACGACTTCCGTAGTGTTGTCAATGCTCGTGATTGCCGTGAGATTGCCAGGGAAACCGGAGCGCCACCTTTTTGACTCATGTATTTGGTGGAAACCGAGACCACAGTGTCCATCAGAACAGGAGAATTTAGTGCTAGGACGGCTAATTGCAAATAGCCGCTTCGTGGACCTCCATTTGCTGGAATGACTCGAGAGACGAACTGCAGGACTAATTGTTCAGGGAGAGGAAAGGTGTCAACGGCAGCCAAAGAACAAACATGGAAGGACAGACATACAAAATGAAAAGGCCAGTTTCTCCAAAGGCGTACGGCAGAGAGGAAGACAGAGATCTTGGAGAATACTGTCATTGTACGCCCATCGGTTCGAAAGTTGCGGCGATGTCTCTGAGTCTTGGTCCGATATCAAATGCAATGATTCAGGCTCGTCCGTAGCGTGGGTCACGATGTTGTCAGTTTCAACGAGCTGAACATCAGAAGCATAAAACTCGGAGAGGACCGGGACGCCTATTTCGGCAGTGTATTGTGGCCCAGGGAGTGGTTGAAGAAGGATGTGAAGAGGTTCGGACAAGTGAATGAGCGGGGATTCGAGACCTTCGACGTTCACTGCGTCGATGAATGAATCTCTGCAAATTTCCTCAGCCGGTGACTCCGTTCGAGGCACGGGGGATTCATGGTGTTTGTTCCGCGACTCATCAGACCCTCCGAGATGCCTTGCCCAGCGTAGTCCACGTGCATAGACGCAGTCGATCCCTCGCCGCACACACCGAGAGCATTGTGGGACGCTCTCGTCGCATTTCCGATGTTGTTGAAGGCATCCCTGGCAGCCTGGGAGCTGGTCATGATTCATCCATAAGAAAGACTAAGGCTTTACTCTCTACCTTTTCTAGATCTGGGTCCTTCTCGGCGAGTGCGTGTGCTTCGCATGGATGTGGCCCACGCAGTCAGTCGCAGGACCCTCGGAAGGTTGTAACCGTTGACCCCGACTCCTTGAGCCTCGAAGATGAATAATGAAGGAGAATGCAATCCTAATTTGTAGAGTTAAGCTGGACATTTATATACTATAGCAACGAGAAGGTCTATATTGCACCCGACGTTATCTAGGCGAGAAGAACAGCCCCCAATGATGGGTGAGTCACGTGAACCGTCACAAGCGGGCACACACTCGACAGGTCGCGCGAGCCTGCGGCGGGCAGTTTTCTCAAACCTTGGCATTGAGAAATCGATGCTGAACCGCAAAGTTCAAGTTAGTATTGTAGTCCAGGCCGCGCACCCAATTCACGAACTCCATACATCTGTACCGGTCTCCAGACGCGAAAAGCCCTATTCGCGACTGTCTTGAGCTTTTCGACTGTCCTTTCCACCCCCGAGTTTGAGAAGCTCAAAATGAATGCAAGTCAACCTGCGCAGGTTTTCTTCTAGGCTCAAGCTAATTGTTCTGTAGTTCACGCCTTTGAACCCGCGGCCGCTACTTCAGAGCTTGTACGTTCTCGTTCCCACCTGCACTGAGAAATTCTTGCGCGACCTGTTTGGGCTGGTTACTGACGGAGACGTTGTTTAGAATCAACCAGGAAGTGATCATTCGATTGAAATGGGGACAGACAGAATACAAAGGCCGCCTCATCAGTGTGGATTCGTACATGAACATTCAGCTGTCGAATACCGAGGAATACATTGACAGGAAGCACACGGGTACCCTAGGACAGGTCCTGATCAGGTACAGCCAACAAATTCTCTGACGTTTGAGGCAGACGCTGACACGCTGACGGACTAGATGCAACAACGTTCTCTGGATTTCTGCAGCTAAAGGAGTTGAGATGAACGGCGAAGGAGTTGACACTAAGATGGAAGATTAGGCTCACAATCGCTGACAACGAAGATATTTGCAAAGCACAACGACAAGCCACAGGTCGCAGGATCTCAGTCACAAAGCAACACAGCCCTCCCTACGCCACCCCTGTTCTCGCTCAGACGAGTAAATTTGCCAAATCTGGATCCACGGGAGTTCTGTCATGAGAAACAGCTTGATTCCTCAGTGTTGCTTCTGCCTGTAGGACGTTGATGGGTGGCCGAAATAAAACCTCATGTTCGAATCACGAAAGCCAGAATTTGGTGTTCACAGCACCGAGAACAGGCGGAAGCCAAGTGACAAGAATGCTGGCGTGTTTCAATTCGCGCCCGTCGAACTGCCAATGTTTTGCTTCGTCATTGGCAGAAAGGCACGCGGGTTTCAGAAGCTCCGTCGTGGCAGTCCACGAGAAGCAAGACAGCTTGCTAAAGGTGTACTTGCAGCATGCATCATGCAATCCTTGATGATGGGTCTCTGAGTAGCATCTTTTTCGGTCCTCATGGACTTTTGATGGACCACAATGATGGGGCATTATTGGCAGCTTATCAAGCCCCTCGTCATCTGCTTTCGCAAGCATGGCGGATACAAGGTTGTGATGCCGCTACCTTGAATATGCCTCTTTCCCAGAGAACAGGATGTTGCCGCCGTTACATGCAGATCACAAAGAGGACAGTCAGCTAGTAGCTACTATTTGTTGCATTGATTCCGCGCAAATCCGTCGCATGGCCCGCACCAACTTTGTTCTCGCCCAGATCGCCTTAGGAAGTTCTATCTATATGCTTCGAGACTTTTGCCTCCTCGCTCCTGCGTGTCCCGTGCTGTGTGAAAGCCAAATGAGTACAGTGGCTTGACGCTTATTTGGTCATGAGGTGGGTTGATGTCAAACCAGTTATTTTGGGCTGGCAAATAGACTCGTAATTAAGAGTGCTGAGAGGGAATGACTCGGGCGGCAAGGGGGCCACGAGGTGATGGCTAACCCAACTTAACAATCTGGCCGTTTACCTCGGATTGCGAGTCACAGGTGCTGCTGGAAGTCTGAGGGCACCTCCGTCATTGTGCCTCCGCAAACCATCGGG
The DNA here is from genome assembly GCA_030068005.1 of Cladophialophora exuberans. Classification (NCBI taxonomy): domain Eukaryota; kingdom Fungi; phylum Ascomycota; class Eurotiomycetes; order Chaetothyriales; family Herpotrichiellaceae; genus Cladophialophora; species Cladophialophora exuberans. The sequence goes on along the minus strand of JANSVK010000025.1, from coordinate 69,017 downwards.
AACCGACAGAGAGCGAGAGACACACACACCCTAGCGAAACGCCTAAGGTAAACCCCTCGGGATTATTCTGGCTTGCTCATCAGGCAAAAATTCGAGAATTGGGCGCGGTGATCTTCGTTTATGTCTACGTGGCATGTAACAAAGCATTCGTATGCATTGAGGGTCTTGTAGCAGCAATTCTTGCTCCAGCCACACCTGTCACACAGGTGTTCCTTGGAAGACCTGGCTTTCGCGTGGCCGATCGCTGGAGCTTTCCCAGGCTTCGATGGGCTTGACAGGCCATTGGCGCCACAAAGTCAGACCCTGAGAGCAAGGTTTTGAGGGTTTGCGGGAGCCCAGGGGGGCGGTGTCCATGGTTGGATCCAGGGACTCCACGGGTATGTTTGCGCCTCGGTTCTGGGCTCGCTGGGCTCCAACTTCCAAGTGAGCCTAGTCTGCCCGACAGATCCTTTCCAACCCGGGGAAGGCGAATGAAGGAGGGGGAATGGCCAGACGGCGTCACAGCCACCGTGCCACCCGAGTCGTTTATTGGGTTTCCAAACATTTGGACTAGGGGTGGAAGCAATGCGAGAGCAAATTCTGGACAGGCGGAACCTGATCGTGTGCCGTGGACGAAAAGGGACAGGCATAACACATTGAGCATTGCCCATCTGGATATATTCCCTTCTTCTCCCTATAGCATCCCGGTTGGTTCTCTTTCAATCTGTTGTTACTTGTAGCAAATATCTAGCGCAAGCAAGCGAGTACTTCCTTTGTTCAGTACTTCTCGGAAACACTCTCCCTCTTGGCGCCATGTCTTCCAAATTCACTGAAATGCTCGATCCCGAGTATCAAACAACATCTCCCAAGGACGATGTCCGTCTCGAAGATATCATCGGAATAGCAGACATGTCTCGAGGTCGACAATCTTCCGGAATGAGTTCAAGGAGCGCCAGTTCGTCAAGCTACGACATTGTACGACTGGAGGAAAAACCCAAGCGCAAACGACTTTCCAAAATACTGTCGGGCAAGAAGTGAACCTGAAACCATATTTGCAACGCACGAAAATCACTACGACTACACTGGACCAACAGCACAAATTGCAACCAAATAACGACAAATACCCCTTTCACGATAAAATTTCAAAAAGTCTTTCCCCTTGCGAATACTGGAATCATCCTCGGACTGGTTGAGAGCATTTTTCAATTCATCACTGTGGCAGCTGCTGTCTCCTCAAAAACGCGCTGCAAACCCTTCTCAACTCTTCGCAATTCCAGCAAATTTCCTTTTCCAAAACAAAATCGGTCCACCTTCAAAATGGGGAAAAGCATCCAAGCAAAACGACTACGTTTTGAGCAATCTCAACCACGGCCGTTTTATGCCGAACATTCAACGAGGACCGTGCCGGTCGGCAATAGTTGCATCTGAAAGGCTTAACGCGCTTTGCCGCCCCAGGTGCCGCTCGTCTTAACTTGCACCAGACAATTCTGGACCACATGAGCACTGAAACTAGCACCACTACACTGGGGAAAGATCAACACCGCCTTTCGACTTTTCCATCCTCTGCTAGCCATCTCGAAAAGTTTTCGCTAGTCACGGGTATGAAGCCATTGATGCGTGGGGTTTTTTTTGCAGGCCACGGGAGATGGCCGAGAAAGAGACAGCGTGACGAAGATCGACGTCTCGAAACGAGCCGCATCAACCTGAATGGACGGAACACCTCGCCGAGACATCTTCTCACCTCGCACGAGAAGACAGTCAGACACCCCGATTCACCGCGAGAATCGAGAATCGAGAATCGAGTTTCTCGTGCAACAGGGACATCTTTGCCAGTGATCCGGGGAGGCTACGCTCGCAAAGCTCTTCGGAAGCGATGCGAGCGAGACCGCCAAAGGAAGAGAGCGGAAGGTGGCGAAGCACCATAAACGAATGCAGGACTGTCTCAAGTCTTTTGGTACCTCTTCATGGAGACTACACGTAAACGATATAGCATGCCAGTGGCCGGGCCATTGAATACATCCAATATCACACGCACTAGTCCCTCGTGAAAGACTGTACCTCGAGAATTCGTACTTATGTGTATTGAATCCGTTGAACCTGGACCAGACCCAGAGTAGGTAGCCGGCAAATATTACTCCCTCGGCTACTAGCAGTCCTTTGGTGGCAATAGTGTTGAGCCACTCCACTCGGTCACATGAGTCACAACGAGATCCTTTTCCATGCAAGCCAAGAACAAAAAAGACATGCCAACATCAATGCCCTCCTGATCCCGCCCGATAGAGGAATCCAGGCCCAAAAAATGAGAGGAGTGGGATTTGAACCCACGCGGTTTCCCACTGCGGATCGTTCAAGCAAGGTTGCTCTAGCCTAAACACAGCGCCTTAACCACTATGAATGAATAGTTAGCATGTGTGCTCACAAAATGATAGCGAGCGATAGCATTTACCTCGGCCATCCTCCCGGTAGAAAGTAGATCATTTTTAAGCGCATATGTAATATAAATGTCATAATTGCCTGCCCCAAAGTTTAGCAGTTGTCGGAGCCTTTCGGCGCTGTCTGGGTGACGTTGAGTCGCTGGAAGCCCGCCGAGCGGGGGAGCACAGGATGACCACCTGGGGGTTCGGAACGGCTACCATTCTTATCAAAGAACCAGAATACTGAAAGCCGTGTGTACAATACCACAAAATCTACTACGTCGTACCTGTCTTAAAGGGCACAACCTTTGAAAATAGTCACCATTCCCATTTTCTCGAGACCCTAACAGGGTCACGCGCTCGTTAATCCCACCCGCGCATATTCCCAGCTTGAGCAACTCTTCTCCAGAATGGCGACTTCCAACAATGTCCCAGACGCGTCGGCGCCTCCCCAGCCCAGTGAGTTCGAAGTTCGACGCGCCGCGCTGGTCGGCGATATTGGAGAGGTAAGATACTCTTCTCTCTCTCTCTCTCTCTCTCTCTCTCTCTCTCTCTCTCTCTCTCTCTCTCTCTCTCTCTCTCTTTTTACTTCTGAAACGACGTGTTGCCGCGTCGAGGTGTGAGAAAAAGACTGTCTGTCTTATTTTCTGCGATTAAAATGTCATGCCGTGTTCCAGGCGGGGCGCTTTCCTCAGATATGGGTTCCGCGAAGGAAAGATCAAGGAGAACTCCCTATGAAAGATCTTGAACTAGGCTGACCTCTTGCCCGCCCTCTATGGGAGAGGCATCAGTCCTTAGAACAAGTCCTCACTCAAATCAACGCGCTGAATCGAAGTCTGGAAGGTATCATCGAGGTATGTTTCCCCCCCGCCAACTCTACTCCCTTTTCCCTAGATACTATTCTCGCCCCTTTCCCTTCGTTCCTCCCTTCCCCTGTCTTTTATTATCTCCCCCAGCTAAGATCGAGCAATATGTTCGCCCGCAGATTGGCAACGAATTCTCCAGCGTCGAAGCTCTGTGGAGTCAATTTGAAACCGTCATGGGCCGCTCGCAAGAGGAGCCTGCCAACAATGGCAGTGGCGCGAATCATACCAGTGCGGAAGAAGGGATTGGAAATTCAAATGCGAATGCGAGCCATGATGATGGGCAGCAGCAGGACCGGGGTTGAAAGCTTTACGTTGGCCAGAAAATGGGAGAAGAGTCTAAGCAACGCGTTGCTCGTGGATTCAAGCTTTGTCCCAACGCTAGATGCGAAGCCATGCGATGTCCTTAGCCTTGGACTAAGGGGGCATCTTTCATAACCATGACGGGATTGGGACGAGGTGCTCTGCCCTAGGAGTACGGCTTTAATGGCCAATGATCAACTACAGAAAAGAGAAATGACGCGACACACGGCCCGACGAAGAAAACCTCGACGGGTTCCGAAGCGGTAAAAGGAACGAAAAGGGATAATTCCATATATGTTGGATTTTGGGACAGCTATACCACCCATGTGCATGTGCACGGTCCGCCGACACTCTGCCTGGCGCCGAGTTAAAACGACTTTCCGCAAGCACAGCGGCACCAATCTATCCTGGAAGTGAGAAATCAAAACCGGCAAAAGTATCTCGTTACACAAACGCCGTGTTCATGCAAATGATTTTTTCATTGCATCCCAGCGCCAGCTTACCCATGTGCAGTACCATCCAATCATACATGAACCAGCCCTCCAAATGCGTGTTGTGGAAGAGTTTCAAGCCTGTGTGCAGATATTCAACAAAGTTGTTTCGTGGCGTACAAATGATAATTGGAGAAAGAAAGGGTCATATCATCCTGTGGGTTTGATTCCTTCCTTTGACCAACTCATAAGAATACACACTTTCTCTTCTTTGCCTTTTTGACCTTGACTCCCTTCTTGTCTGGCTTGGCCTCGTAGCTCTCATCCTCCTCCTGGATGGCTGTATTGATGGCCAGGTCGAACACCTCTTGGATACCCATGTTCTCCTTAGCGCTACATTCAATGTACTTGGCGCCCATGCGCTTGGCAACGGCGGCACCTTGGTCGGGGGTGACGGGAGTGAGACCTTGAGTGCGCAGGAGTTCGATACAGGTTCTCTTGGAGCGCAGATCGGATTTTAGGCCCACCAGGATAAGAGGCGTGGTTGGGCAGAAATGGAGGACTTCGGGGTACCACTGTGAAGATTTGAGACGTCAGTATTCTGCTGGAGAGGACTTCGAGGGCCTTCATTACCTTGTCCATAACATTTTCTAGGGAGTTGGGACAGTCGATGGCGAAACAGACGAACAGGAGGTCCGTTTCGGGGTAGGATAGCGGTCTCAGTCGGTCGTACTCCTCCTGTCCTGCGGTATCCCATAGAGCGAGCTCGACGGTCTTGCCCGTAGGCTTGTGTGTGGTCTGCGTGATGTAGTTCTCAAACACAGTCGGTACATATTTCTGCTCGTCCGTCAGTCTTGATCCTCAAACGCGGTTCCACGTCAGCCTTTGCTATACCTCTGGAAAATAGCCCTGAGCGTAGCTGATCAACAGGCATGTCTTTCCACACCCTCCGTCGCCAACGACCACAAATTTCTTAGAATATGACGGCGGTTGGGTGATATTTGTGGCTTCTGATAGTCTTCCTGCGCTGCCGTAACTCATGGTTGTGCTGACGGTGCCGTTGCTTGTTCTTGTGCTAGGTGCCCGTACAGGTCTTCTCTTTGGAGAGGGAGGTGTAATGTACGACGATGAAGCCTTTTCTGACATGACGGTGGGTGTTCGTGAAGGATAGTGATCGTGGTCTGCCATGGTGGTGAGTGAAGTGATGGCGATCTCGGTGGGCAGTAGTGGAAAAGTCGTGGTCCGCCAGATACAATGTCAATGGGTGTGGCACTATTATATGCAAGCTATGTTCCTCGAGATCAAGTTTGCCTTGCTCAGGGATTCCAAGGTCATTTTCCTACGGTCAGGGTATGACATGGGCGGAGGTGTGACTTCCATTGTTGACGCTATGGTTGCCAAAGTAACCACTTCTCAAACTGCGTTTCGGCCAGGTTCAAGCTTGGGGGACCCCTCCCGCCTGCATGCATTGCGCTCCATTGCGACATTATCGCTTATCGACACGCCACGGTGGCATGGAAGATCCATGTTCACTAAGATGGTCCAAAAACAATGTGTTGTGCAGCGAGCGTTGTGCTCCCTGTCGGCTGCGTTGAGCACGCTCTCTGCCCATCTGCTGCTAGCGAGCGAATGAGATAGTCCGCACATCTCCAATCCGTCTCCCCTGCACCACCGCAAAACCGCAGTCACCACGTCTTCCACTGATCGAAGAATATTTCCCTCCTACCTGCAATACGTGCCACATTGACAACGTACACTGTCCTCGATTGTCGATGTTACTGAAGCGGCGGAACGATCGTGCGTCTGTCCTTGGCCCGAGTCGGCCTGGATGGAAGGCTTCTTTGAACAATGTCCACCGTGAAAGCAATGGAGAAGCAGAAAGATAAACCAGATGCTGGGCTGAGGTCGCTCGATCACTGTATGTCCTCGGATATGGTGTTCTTGTAAGCCTGCGTACATTTCTGACCGGGTTGCAGACAAGGTCAAACTTCCACCATGGCGATACCAGTTCAGAGAACAACTCCTCCCTATCGTGCGATGGGAGACTCCCTATGTCGCATGGCTACAAGACACCCTGCGATCGGGTCCTCTTGACTCTTATTTTGCATTCTCGGCGAATCTGGGAACCCACACCTTTTTCATGGTCATGTTGCCCATACTATTCTGGTGTGGGAATACAAATCTGGGAAGAGCGTAAGGCACATAGCTCTGTACGTGAGAGATTCAGCTGACATGTGGAAGGATGGTGCATGTCCTTGCTTCTGGCGTGTTCTTTAGCGGGTTCATCAAGGATATGCTCTGTCTCCCTCGTCCTTTGTCTCCCCCACTGACTCGAATCACCATGTCTGGATCAGCGGCTCTCGAGTATGGATTTCCCTCAACACATTCTACCAATGCTGTGTCCGTTGCCGTTTATTCGCTCTATCTCCTCCAACAGCCTTCCAATGACATGGGCCCGAATCTCAAATTCGGCTTGCAGATCCTGTGCTATTTCTATGCCGTTTCCATTGTTCTCGGGCGACTATACTGTGGCATGCACGGCTTCTTTGACGTAATTTGGGGAAGCGCCTTGGGAGCGCTGCTAGGCTGGGTGCAAGCTGCGTATGGCCAGGTATTTGATGAGTGGCTTCACGCCGGCGACATGAAGAGAGTGGTACTTGTGGTACTAGTCATCCTCGTGCTAATTCGAATCCATCCTGAACCAGCAGATGACTGTCCATGCTTCGATGACAGTGTCTCTTTCGCAGGGGTTTTCATCGGCTGTGAGTATGCAGGCTGGCATTTTGCGCGGTCTTCATACGCATGGTCATTGCCAACCAAAGGGACTATTCCCTTTGATATTGAGAAGATGGGGTGGAGTATCACGGCGGCACGCATCGTTTTCGGAGTGGTGGTAATATTTGCATGGAGAGGTATAATGAAACCAACACTACTCAAGATTCTACCTCCAGTATTCCGAGTCATTGAGCACCTTGGCCTGACTTTGCCTCGACGATTCTTCAAACCGGCCTCGGAGTATAGCACAATCCCGCGACAACCCAACGACGACAACATCATTCCACCGGCTCGAGACATCCCGGGTCTCCTATCGAATTTTCGACGGAGGAGAGCGATCTCTATCGGGCCTCAATCGGAAGCTGACGCATACGAGACATTGGCCTACCGAAACAAAAGGAGAAGAGACAGTTTGAACGCTGCTGAACAATTGAGTCCTCCTCAAGAAGCTTCGCCGTCGCCGTCCCCAGAACGCGGCTTCTTTGAACGACAGGCTACGGTTCAGGGTAGGAAAAGGTCAAGCAGCTTAGAGATGTTCCGAGCACAGATGGGGACAGGCGCCGAGACACAGTCAACTGTTCCAGTGACCGCAGCAAAACATGGGCAGGAAGAGAGCGCACAAGATACACAGGCAATGGATGAATTACAAGAGCAGCAAATATTCTCAAGCATACAAAAGCCCCGAGTCAGATATGATGTGGAAGTGGTGACCAAGCTGATTGTGTATTCCGGGATTGCATGGTGGGCCATAGAAGGGATTCCCGTCCTCTTCCAACATGTTGGGCTCAGTGTTGTATGACAGAGTGTGGCTCTGTGAACCAGCGACTGGAGTTGAGGTACATAATCAAAAGTACGTAGACCAGGCCAGATCATGACCAGGGTGTGTCGCATCCTCAAGGCATAGCGGTCCGGTCTGGGGATTAGGTGTCTGTAGAATGATATGAATATTCCGAGTGGATATATGTTTGGGTTTTCTGGTAGTGACTCACGCGTCTACTAAGAGAGCGCACGAGGATACCTTGGTAGTCTGTAGTCAATAGGAGTGCGAAAGGCGGTGGTCGGATATCCATATCCGCGTTTCGTGATGATCCGCATGCGGCGGGGTGACCTTTTGAAGCTCCCCAGTAGCAGCCAATCGCCGCCTCGCCGCATCAGTCAAAAGTTGGAGAAACTTGAAGAGTCGCGTCGCTTTCTTTGATCGTGACCTGCGTATCTTGTTCAATCCATCAATTCAATCCACCAAACCCGCAATCCAATACAAAACACAACACAACACCAACTTCGCGCCTCATCGCTTTTTAATCCTCTTCTCCCCTCCTCTTGTCTACACACTTCTTCACCACAAGCAAACTTTCATGCTGCTACTCGAGATCTCCGAGTTGCTTCTTCTGCTTCTCTTTCTCAGCTTCATCTTGACCCAGGTCACGGACTTACACACCTTTGTCACCACACTTGTTTGTGATCCTGGCACGATCAAACCTCATCATCACCAAAATCAAAATCAGCAGCAATGGCTGACGACTCGTCCATCATGGACTGGCAACCTCAAACTCCGCCGCCTCTCTTCAATCCTTACGAAGGCGATTACATGCCCGGTGGATGGCCTCTCGAAAACCCCGCCCTTCCAGCTCCTCCCCCTCCAGCCTGGTTGCGACCACCGCGTCGACGAAATCCATTTGACTACATCCTCCCTGCCGCCAAAAAATTCTGCACCGGCATCCTCGGCGCAGCCGCAGGAGCCACGAGACTCTCCGTCAACGCGACCACAACCGTTTTCGTGGTCTCCACAGTCACCATTATCCAACAGTTCCAAGCATATCGCCGCCAGGAAAGAAGAGGCCAACGAGCCCGGAGATATGTTACTCCTCTCACACAATCTCCATTTGAAAGAGCCGTGGCCAGAGAGAATCGCCTCCGTCAAGCTCGAATTCAAGCTCAAGCTCAGGCTCAAACTCAAGCAGCCCAACCCTCTGGACAAGTTGTCATCGAGACTCCTCCTAGAACTCCAAGAGACAACATTAAATACAGAACCACTCCACATCCAAACAAGAAGAAGAGCGATGAAACCACAGAGAACATACCTTTCGAGGTCCCAGAATTCAGACCAGACCATGTCTTCGCCCGCACCATCAGAAAAAGCACTCCCAGATATGCCATGCAGCGCAGACGCCATAAGGACGTGTTTCCTGGCATGCCGCGATTCACTCCGCCACAAGAAGTAAAGCCGTTCATACTGCCTACACCAGAGGAGAAGGCATGCGACCCGTCGTTGCCAGAAGGCATCAAACTTGAATCTCCATACCCACAGTTAATTCCCGTACAGGGCACACCTTCATCGCCGCTATCTCCTCCATCATCCGGCCCTGCCACACCGGTTCCAGAAGCAAAACCAGACCTTCATACTAGCACTCCAGCGGCTCAGCGGCAAGGAGACCACAACGTGTCGACCGAAAATGGCGACCTCCACTCATCATCTGTCCCTACAACCCCTACTGCACAACTGCAACATGACCTCCATGTTTCGACCGAGAACGGCGGTCCGGACGACTCTACAGTTGTGTCAAGCATCATCACTTCAAGAAAGAGACGGATCGATGAACAAGGCTCGAGAGCCACGGCAGACCGTAACACCGCTTCTGCAAAGAGATCTCAGATCCAAGGTTCCAAAGCGACCTCTACACACATTTCGACCCCTGTCATTGTTGTGCAAAAGGCACCATCCTCTGGCAAGGTCAACCCAGCATTTACACCCATCGACGACAGCCTTTTGTCGCCATCACGGTTCAAAAGCCGAAAAATCATGACGCCGAAGTTGTTGAAAACACCCAAGCGTCTGTCCACCCCGAAGACACCGCTGTCGGTCTTCTCTTCCACATGCAATCTCTCTCCGCCAAATCAACACATCTTCGCGGCAAGATCTCCTGTTAAGAGCGAGATTTCTTCCTTTTTCGAAGGTAGCCCACCGCAACAGTTTCTCAACGAAGCAAGACCTGTCGTTAAGGACGATATATCTTCCTTCTTCGAAGGTAGTCCACCACCAGAATTCCTCAACGAAGCAAGACCTGTCGTGAAGGACGACATCTCTTCCTTCTTCGATGGAAGCCCACCAACACAGTTTCTCAACCATGCAAGAGCTGTCGCTAAGAACGGTCTCTCTTCTAATGGTCTTCCACCGACACTCATCTCAGAGCACAGACACCTCGCTCACGAAATGATCATGACAGGAGGCGGCTCCCCGACTCCAGCACCCAGGACCCTCAAAAAGACCGAGAAAATCCTTGGTTCTCCCACTGATGCTCCACAAACACCGACATCTGCTGGAAGTTCCGCCGGTGACAAGTCCGCCGTAGAAGGGACTCAAGAAGAATCAAAGAGTGCTGCATCTACCCCAGGCGAAGTGACTGACGACATGTTTGATATGCTACTTGGTCTGGCCAGCCTTGAAGCTACTTCAAATTCCAACAATGTCACTCAATTAGCAGAGCAACAAAGTTCTTCTTCTCAGGATGCTAAGACGCTGATCAATGAATCACAAATCACACCCACAAAGGAGCAAACACCGGCTGCCGACGCTGCCATTGATCTCACTGAGGACAATGACACTGGCGAGTCAAGCTCATCAGAATCTACTTCTGCTCTTCAGACTCCAGCCAAACAACTTTCCAAACTTCATCTAGACGATGATAAATATACAACACCGGAGCAGCCAACTCCCAAAGCCTCTCCGCACTCGGTCGAGAAGACGACCAGACGCACCAGAGCTGAGGCTAGGCGTGAAGCATTTCGCGAAGAAAAGAATCAATATCTCATCGCACCTCTCGCAGCCGAATGGGAAGAGAAAATCCAAGACGCTCTACACCGCGGACACGGCGATTTGAAAGCTAGTGACTTCACCCGCGTCGTTCCGCTCAACACAAGCGGCCATGGCACCTCCAGTTGGCTCAATGATGAAATCATTAATAGTTATCTGCAACTGGTTGTTAAACATGGCAAGAAGAACGACCGTCCTACCCAGACCCCGTCACACCACGCATTCTCTTCTTTCTTCTACAGCACTCTCGAGAAGAAAGGCTACGACGGAGTTCGACGCTGGGCACAGAGAGCCAAAATCGGCAGCAAGAGCCTCCTGGAGACCGAACACGTTTTCATCCCCATCAATTCGGGCGCCCATTGGACCCTGTGCGTCGTGTCTGCCAAAGCCAAACGGGTCACACACTACAACTCGATGGCGGGAGGAGGTAGACAGCACGTGGAGAGGATCAAGACCTGGCTAAATGGAGAGCTAGGCAGCTCTTACAAAGAGTCCGAGTGGACCTTTGTCGCGACTGGAGAAAGTCCCCTCCAGGCGAACTTTGACGACTGCGGCGTGTTCACAATCACAAGCGCCAGGCAGATCATGCTTGGCTTAACGCCAATGTCATACGGGCCAGAGGCAATCCCTCTGCAACGAAAGAGAATCGTGGCGGAGCTCGTCGCGGGCGAGCTCCTCAAGAGCCAATAAAGGAGGAGGGGGTTGGTGGTGCTGGGGGAGGAAGGGTGGTTGTTGGAGCCGGTTTCTTTCCTGTTTGTTTAGTTTTTGCGTTTGTTTTTTTGTCTTCTGTTCATAACGAAGTCACGATCTAATGACAATGATACCCATGGGGGGTGGTTGGCGCTGGCGTTGGAGGGCGTTTTGTTTTTGTTTTTTGTTTTTTGTGTGCTTTTTAATACCTCTAGGATAGAGAAGGGGGAACCCAGAACCCCAATGTAACAAATCTATTCGTTGTACATTAGACATGCCATTAGCGCGTTTCCATTGTCCATCCACATCAAAGTGATCGTGATTGTAACCGTCATTCATGAACGTGAGCGTCGTCGTCGCCATCATAAGCCAAGCCAAGGTATTCTATAGCGACACATATCCCCCATCGATAGGCAACGGCACGCCCGAGATCCACGCGGCATCGTCACTGGCGAGGAAGACGGCCGTCCGCGCCACATCCTCCACGGTGCCTGTCCTGCCTCCCCCACTGCCACTGCCGCTGGCGAAGGAATACCGCCGCGACGGACCGCGCGGGCTGTCGGTGAGCTCGACGCCCTCCTGGGCCACATTCACCGCCACACCCGCAACCGTCGGACTCAATCCGTCGGCGTCCAGCGCACCGGGACACAGAGCGTTGCACAGGATGCCGTCCCTCGCGTAGTCGACGGCGATCTGCTTGGTCAAGAGCACCGCAGCGGCCTTGGCGGCGCAGAGGGACGGCGCGCCGGGGCTTGCGACGAGGCCGTGCACGCTGGCGGCGTTGACGATCCAGCCACGGCAGCGGTACAGCTTATTCTGGCCCTCGAGCATCTGCTTGAGCGCGTACTTGCAGCCGAGAAACAGACCTTTCGTGTTGACGGCCAGCGAGCGGTCGAAGTCCTCCTCAGACGTCTCGTGGCAGCGCAGCGGGCGCGAGTGCGACGTCTCGACCGCCAGCGTGGCCGCGTTGACCATGATGTCCACACGCTTGTAGCGCTGCACGCACGCCCGCACCGCCAGCTCCACGTCCCGCGCCCGCGTCACGTCCGCTTTGTAGTACGTGGCCTCGCCGCCTTTGCGGCGGATGCGCTCGTGCGTGCCGGGCTGTTGTTTTTGCTGCTGCTGCTGTTGCTGTTGCTGTTGTTGAGGCTGCTGCTGTGACGGCTGAGGCTGTTGGGTGTACTGTAAGACGGAGTCCTCGGAGGTGGTACGGAGAAGATGGGATGACGACGACGACGATGAGGCGTTTGTGGCGCGAGGCGGCGCCGGGTACAGATCGATGCAGAAGATCGAAGCGCCGTGCAAGGACAGGGCCAGGGCGATGGCCTGTCCCAGTCCGCTGGATGAGCCTGTGACGATGGCGATGCGGCCCTCGAGCCGCCGGGGTGACAGGGGAGATGAGGGAGACGAGCTCATTGTTTCTTGCCCGTGGAGCGCTAGTCGGTTTGGGAGATGGGTACAAAGGAGAGAGGCAGAAAAAGGAAGGATGAAACGGGTACCACGAAGAGGGATGGACAGGTTTGACCAAACTCACCAGCAGTATGATTTGTTTTTATGTTCCACGACCAGACTTCGAAAATGCGATCATGAAATACTAACACGGGCCTCGCGGGCTCACGGGCTGGGGACGCACGAAAAGATATCACACAAACAGGTGTCAAATCGAAGGGCACGGACACGCGGTACAGAAAGCCCTCGCACGGGTCTAGCCCCGCCCTCCAACTAATGCATGCGAACGAAAGCAAGAGAGACGGGAAGAGGGTGAGGCTGAAAATTCGAGAGGCACTCGTCACATCAGAGAGGAGAGAGAATTCGTCAGAGGGCGAAAGCGATGAGAGAGGCGTGGACAGGCGAGGGCAAAGGATAGCCTCATCAAGTGTGGCTCAGGCACTTTTCTGGGGGCTGGTAAGGCCCGGGTGCCTGTAGATGCCCGTAGGTGCCTGGTCAGGCCCAAAAAGAGCCGCATCAACTTTATTCCAGGAGGCCTGGATTCCTTCCGCCCCTTTTTCATGGACACGCACGACGAGATAGGATATCGCTAAACGTTATGTCGGACCATAAGATGTCCAAAGGGGGCTAGATGATCATCTATGACATTGCTCACCGTATATTTGCTCTAATGTGGCAGCTTCGTACTGTTACCTGAAGGAGTCTCAACGGTCTTCACCCACCCCAACTAAAAGGGGGCGACGTTGACGAAGGAGGGGATTGATCACCAATGTCCGCGATTGCCTTGTCCGCTCGGAGTGCGAATGTGGGAGGCTGTGGCAGATGGCGTAGATCCACAGTCAAGCCAGATTCGGTTTCATTTATTCGACATTGCTCCTGTCCCAAACCAGGACATCGTCCAAGGAAAGTGGCTGGCCCGTAGATACGGCAGGCATCCGATCCAAAACTCTTCCAATATGCCGTCCCCCACATTCTGCATAAGTCTCGCGAAGACATTCGTGTCCACACGAGAGGTCCATGCCAGATAGGCCATGAGGATGAAATCAGCGTAGACAGGCTTTGATCCGCCAGAGAGGTAGCGGCCAGATGGGCTCGGAGCGGCATAGCGGTAGGCCCAGTCATTGTCGGCAAGTTGCTCATCTAGCTCGGGACCTTCCTGCAAAGGAGACTGGCGCAGAGAGTGGACGAGTGGTTGGAGGATATCTTCCATCTCTTGCCAGAGCTGGTCCTCCTCGTCTTGAGATTGAGGGCGCAATTGTTCGAGGGAGGTGACCTCGAACCACTTTTTCCGGGTGTTTATGAAATATTCCCGACCTCGATCATCCAGAATATCAGCCACAGACGGAATGATCAATCTCCTAGCAACAGGCATCAGACGTGTTATGATGGACTGCACCTGTCCGGATTTCTCCAAAGATCGATGGTTAGGGAACAGGCGTGGGCAGTTTTTGAGATGCCTGGACAGTACATCCAGGGCCAAAGCGATGCCCAATGTTGACGCGATGGGCGTGACAACGCCGTGTTTTGTCTCGACAGCTTCCTGAAGTCCGGGGACTTTTGCTTCACGAAGCTGATGCAGAACGGATGGAGGATATGCTTCAGCTTTGAGGAGAAGAACCGGTAGGGTGCAGGAGGGCGATGTCTTGCTCCTGAGCGTGCTCGGAGGAATATTCAATTGCTTCCACAGGAGCTCAATATCAGGATACGAGATCCAAGATTGCGTGTAGGGTAGTCCTTTATAATGTAACGCCAACCTGGTGCGGATGGTGTTTGGAGAAAAGGGACAGAATGAAAATGTATCTTGTGCCGTCAAAACCTCTTTGTTGGCGATATCGAAGAGAATGAGGTCATTATAATGAAGACGCTCAGCTTGTGCTGCGCGCCATAAATTCCGCCGTGGTACGCGGACCGCCGGTAGTGTGTGTAAATGAGTTGGAAAGAAGTGAATAGTATGGCATCTCTGAATCATTCCTGACTTGATGCAGAATCAATCGCCGCTGCCGAAGCCTGTTTGTCGTTGCCACTTGGGTGTGATTTCGATGGCGTCCGAGACGCCAAAGACGATGAGAACAATCAGACAAGGTAGAATCTAGGTCGCAAAAAATTCAAAACAATATGAACACAGATATGGAAAGAGAGAGAAGACTTGGAAGCTCCGGGACCAGTGCAGCTTCGAGACAGATCAGTGCGTATGGAATGAGACTTGATGTAAGATCAGGTGAGGTCGGTCATCTTTCGTCTGACGGCAGGTTACTCTCGCAGAATAGAGTGGGTGATGCTGTTATCTTGCTGTCAGACTGAAAATTTTGAACTCTTCCTACGACCACCGGTATCCGTTCTCACAAGGCCTACACACATATTTTACCACGAGGGATATGTCAAGTTTGGGGAAATAATAATGAGCATCCTATCTCGACTTTGTCTCCTATCCAAGAGGCAAAATGACACGAACAACTCGAATGTAGGGTTCCATAACCAGGAATCGCTGACAACAAAGACTCAAAAAGAGTGCATGATGCACAATAAGATACCGTATAGCCAGTGCCGAATCGTAGGTCAAGCTTGATATATGGTTCCCTCTTGCCATTTCAACCGCCCTCGACCAACCACTTTTTGATGAATTCTGCCTGAGTACCGGCATTTCTCTCGAAAAAGGGTCCGGTATACGCCTCAAAGTGACCACAGGGCAACAATTGCAGTTGCTTCGGTTCATGCGCGCGCGCGAAAGCCGCAATCGCAAGATCTGAAGGTGTAAGAACATCCCCTCGAGCGACTGTCATCAGCAAAGGCGTGGGGGCAATCTTATCGATGAGTTGCTGTGGCTCATATCCGCGGAAGAGCTCGATCCTAAACGCAGCAGCGCCAGTCAGCCAGAGGAAAACCTCATGAGAGTAGACTCGGAAGCTCACGATTTGAGAGTGACGGTGTTCGTCCATTTGGACTTGGCTTCCCAGGCAGAGAAAAACTGGTAACTGTCGGGAGTCGGCAAAGCAGAAGGTTTCAATGGATCGGCATCCACGACCGGAACAAATCCAGGTTCTTTGCCTTCTGCTCTAGCAATTCTATCTGTGGCACAGTCAGTATCATATCAAAAGATGGTTTCAATGGATTAAAGCATACCTGCAGCGAAGCCAGCACTAAAACCCACAGCAAAATCCGGGCGGACAAGTCGATTGAAATTGTCCCATCCACTGACCAAGGGTGCTTGACTGAGCACAACCTTGACTCTGCGATCGGCAGCTCCGACGTAGAGCACATGGCCACCGCTGTAGGACGAGCCCCAAATTCCAATCTTGTCGGGATCGACCTCTGGTCTTGTCGCTGCATAGGTGATGGCGTCAGAGATGTCGCTGCATTGAGTCATGGGGATGATCTCGGATCGAGGTTCGCCTGCGGCTGTATCACTGTCGCCGAAGCCTCGATTGTCGTAGACCAAACAAACAATGGGCAATTTGGCAACGAAATACTCGGCAAAGGCGTCGAGGTCCATCTCCTTGAGAGCCGAGAAGCCATGGGACATGACAAGGCATGGGGCTTTGCCAGAAACCAAGCTACTGGTGTAGAGCCATCCTCTCAGGGTGACTCGATCTGAGGTTTTGAACTCGACGTCTTCTCGACCCATCTTTGACTACAGGTCCACAGCTCGCAGAAGTACCAAGATTGCAAGGTTGCACAAATCGATCAAAGCAAGAGGAGAGGTGGGTAGCTCATATATCTTATGCTGGATCCATGAAAAGAGAAGACGGGCGCCAAATAAGCGAACGCATAACGACCAGTGAATGTCCAGCGCAAAACACAGAAAAGGCGTTGTATGATACTACCATGACGAAAAGGGAAGACGGGAGAGACACCCACTTGACCGTCAGCCTGTCGAGAGCTGTGAATACTATCTCGTATAACCCCGCATACTGCCGACAGCTGTCGGCATTGGGTGTATTGTCACATAGTTGTGTGCCATCTCTTGAACCGAGTATCCGTCGCGTAACAATTTTAGCTTGATGTGCTGGCGGTACCGCTTGGGATGGAGAGAAATGGGAAGTTTGATCAAGGAAGCAAAGGTAGCAGTGGCCTGTGAACGGTGCCGATGAACAGCGACCAGCGACCAGTGGCCTGTCGCCTGTGACCAGTAACCAGTAAGAGGAGGAACATGCTGGGGAGATTCACACGGCACACAGCAAGGGCGAAGGGTGGTGGGAGGAGTTCGATCGGGTCCGCTCTGCCGTGAAGAATTTATCTGCGGCGTTTGCTCGCACATGTTTTAGGCGGTCCGAGGGCCAAGTGCTACTGGCCATGCACGAGTGTAACTGATAAACCATGCCACCATACCGTGAGAGTCATGGCGCCGACGTAGTTTGGTAATATTTGAGAGGATGACGGTGCTTTGGCGAGACATTGTGCTACTGTAGATCTGGAGTTTTGTGGTAGGATCAAAGGAAGTCGACATTAGAACCTCCAGGAAACAGGTACACGGACCAGTTCCGTCCCAGTACCTCGCTGCTGGTTCTGCTAGGCTCGCTAGGCACCTGCTAGGCACCTACTAGGCACCTGATAGACACTTGATAGGCACTTGATAGGCGCTTAAGTGATAGGCAGTATCTCTTACTCGGCACCTCCCCATAGGCATCCCTCGAGTGCCCCTAAACATTCCTACTATCGACATGATTGGAGTGGCTCCTCTACTGCCTACATAGGCAGGCGGTTGGATTCTCGGTATCCCTTAAAAGCATCCCTCGGTATCCCTAATCCAGATACCCAGATATGCCTCTTTGATCACATACATGTCCCAGCAGCTGCACCAGCCTGCAATGGCTACGATCAACAAACACCACAACAACAGCAAGGAATTCTACTGTCACGAGAGAACACAGCAATTCGAAGTACAGTGTTTGACATTCGAGCTCGGATTCTGGGTTAGTATGTAGCAGCGTGTGTATCTAGGTATATGTATCCTTGGCCGACCAGCAAGCCTGTTTAATCCTGTTTTCTCCCATTCTGCACATGCGCATCCTGCTTTTCAATCATACGACTCATCCTGTCCTTCACACATTCAGCTCATCCTCTTTTCTCGGATGTTCATGTCGCCTGCTGCCGAAACTCGATCAGGCTCATCTTGTTGGCACATGTATTCAATTCTTTCAATTTTCTCAGTGTTCCCTTCGTCCCGGTTACTCAGGCATTCAATCCACACTCATTTTCTCACTCATCCAAGTCGGGGTCATACTCTTCTTCTATGATTACTTCAGGGATTTCGATGCCATACCCAATGAGCGTCCTGTGATAAAATCGAGGATATCGTGTCGTGTAGTAGTGTTCGAGCAGTCTCTTGATTTGGAGGCTTCTTGGACGAGTGTCATCCTCTTCTTTCTCGCCAAAGTAATAGTGGATGAACCAGCGCTCGATTTCATGGTCATCCTTTTCGCAGTAGCCAGCCTTGCGAAAGATGGTTCGGAAGCTCTTTTGGTTCTCTGGAGTCTTCAACCACTCGCAGATCATGGTTCGGAGGGCGGAACGAATCTCAGGGTGTGTCTTCACATAGTGAATTTCTTCATGGAAGAGTCGTTCTTTGCCAGCGGGTGCTTTGTGAAAATCGGGAGAGCAATCTGCAGGAACTTGGCCACGCATTCTCTGGTACCATCCCAAGTCGTCGAAGCGGCGATTGTCGATCACCCATTCTCCTCTCAGGACCTCTTTCCGAAGATCTGCGTTGTCATCGCCAGGGAGCATGTTCTCGATGGTCACTCCTGCTTGGAGCATAGTGCCAATGACTGCCTCCCACACACGCGGCTCATTTCTCCACAGCTTGGAGTATCTCTGCCTCAGCTCTTTGTTTCGCGCTGCTCCCAGTATCGGCACCACAGAGTCTGAAGGGAAGTCCGGAATTGGCTTCAGTTCGTACCGCCATGGTGCTGCTGGGTACTCGTCTAAACTGTTGAGGAAATTCATGCTGAGTTCATTCCGCGCCATCTTCTCCATCTCCTTGAAGCTTTCCGTGGTTGGCGGCGGTAGGATATTCTCAAAGGCCCTCGCTTGTTCGAGGAATGAGTGGAATGACGCAGGGAGGCCGTCATTCTCATCCTCCTCTTCATCCTCTGTTTGCTCCCCATCCGCAACCTTTTCCTCCCACAACCTGTCCTCTTTCTCCTCCCCGCCCCCTTCGGCCTCACCGGTGGCCTCTTCATCGTTGTTTCTCCGCTGGTGCGTATCTGCTCCAGTCGGGAAGGGGACTTGTTGGGGAGGAGGCGAGCAACAGATTGTGTACCATGGCGTGGTACCCGACGGCGCCGACCAGGTTGGCTTAGTTGGCACTGGGAATACTGGAGTCCACAATGATGTTAGCTCCTCAGCAACTAACACATGCTCTCCGGTAAACTCAACGCCTTCCATTCGCGAACCGATATCAACGGGCTCTGATGGGGCCACGTTGTCGTCGACGTCGTCGACGTCCATCTCCACAGGGTATGAGAGCACCGGCTGTGCCTCTGAATGAAACCGCGCCCGATGCAGACGCAGCTCTTCTTCATGTTCCTGGCGGGCGTCGAAATCAATTTCGACGGTCCACTCAGGGTTGATGAAGTCACTGAGGAACTTCAACACGCCGTGCTCATCATACCCAAGGGGAGATAAGCGGTCTAACCTCTCATACTTCTTCTCGAACTCGCTCGCCCTGACGCGTCTGCGTTTTCGAGAAGAGATGGGAGATTGTGTAGGTTTGCCAAGGTAGAGGAATGGCTGGGAGGGTTGGAGGCGGCTGACCACTGTCTTTGTACGGTTGAAGTTGTGTATTTCCCTTCGCAGTACCGGTCCGAATCTCTCGAAGGGAATGATGGTTGTTAAACGTAAAATTGGTTTTCTGACGCGTCCGACCATCATTTTTGCAGGTGTTTTCGCGGGAAGAAAGAAGACAGGTCTTGAAGTGAATGCTTCTCGAATTGCAAGTTTGAAAGGTAGGTTTGAAGAGCTTGAAGAGCCGGGAAGGTGTTTTCAAGCACCGTTAAGAGATGAGGGTCGATTCGTGGCTTGAAAAACCTGGAGAACGGTTTCAAGCGGTTTAATGAATCGGAATTGCAATTTCGGACGGTGAAGATGTCAAACGTTGTCTTGAGGATGTGAAGAGTGAAAAGTTTAGTTCGAGGAGTGAAAAGACTTGGAAAGGCTCTCGAGAGCAGTATGAAGGGGTAGAATTGCAGCTTCAAGCCTTCTGAAGGACTGATAAGCAGTCTCGGGCAAGGCGAAGAGGTAAAATGGCTGTTTCAAGGTAGGGTGAAGACCTGAGAGGCTTGCTTGAGCAGTATGAAGAGCTGGAATGGTGGTTTCTCCAGAAATGGGAAGAATTCGAGCAGCTGTTCCAAGCAGGGTGAAGAGATAGAAGATGGAACGAAAGAGAGATCGGTGGCAGGAAGAGGAAATGCCCAAGAAAGATTCTTCACTGCCTCACTGCTTTCCCTATTGTCACTGAACATGAATAACCCAACGCGCCAGGTCCGACAGAAAGCAGTCATTCGATTGATGGTGATAGACGGCGCGCTCTGAATAGGAGGCAGACGCGCAGCACAATCACTTCATTCTCAATCCAAAATAGACATACCAGCGCAACTATTCATCACATTGAAAACGCTTCTCAATGGTGATGCCTCCTCTCTCGTCAAGCTATTCATGTCTATTATTCAATCAATCCGCGACAAATGCTTCTGCCATTCCTCATGAGCGAGACCATCGGCCTTTTCGACCAGTCTCTCAATACCAGCAGCTCACCAGTATGTCTTCGGCCATGATCGGTGGTCAATCTCAAGACATAGAAAGAATACCCCTGAGCAGACGCAGCCTTTCCGCCAGTGAAGTCCTCGGCCAAAGATCGACCTTCTCGATCGCATCTTGAAGTCCAATAGTGGGACTGCGAGATCAGGCCACTTGCCAGTGAGCCCATATTTGCCTGTAGTCGAGTTTCTGTGATTGACAATAAGCCGTGATATGCGAATTAAGTACGTAGAACAGCATGAGATGGATCATTAGTGTTTGGGAGCGAGCAAGGAACTTCAGCGTGAGTGTGATTGAGATATCACGTTGCTCTGGTGAGTCAAAGCTCTGCAGTTTTGAGTATCTCTATTGCCGTTTGTGCCAGATAAAATGTGGAGATGCTGGTGGACTTCTTTGATCGCCGGTAATGAGACTGTCCAGATTTCAAGTCGAAATGAGAAACTTTGAATCCACCACAGACGGAGAAAAGCGTACACCGCTCGCTTACTATCGCCTTGTCAAGACAAGAAGACTAGTCCAATTTATACGTGTTCGCAGCAGGAAGTTCGCGAAAATCTATTCGCATAATGTCAAGAGACAAGATGGCGTCTTCAGCATACGATGTGGTAATCGTTGGCGCCGGCCTGGCTGGGTTGCAGGCGGCAATCAGCTTGCAAAGCGAAGGACTTCACTACATTGTTCTTGAGGCTCGAGATCGTGTGGGAGGCAGGACATTGACTTCTCGATCGAGTTCTGGAGGTACTAAAGCTGAGCTTGGGGCTGCCTGGATCAATGATACCAACCAGAGTCGTATGTGGGCTCTCGCCCAGGATTTGCGTTTACACACCTTTGAACAGAATACGAAGGGCGACGTCGTTGTGCAGGATTTCGCAGGACAGCTGGTCAAATTTCCGTATGGAGAGGCTCCGAAGGTTTCAATTCCCTTTCTGCTACTGGTTTACTCCGGACGAATCCTGACGCGTTGGAACAGTATGCGTCTGTCAAAGACACAGAGTCATGCTTGTCGATCCGAGATTTGGTTGAGAACCTGTCAACAACACAATCACCATCAGTCTTCTCAGCGGGACCTCACCGAGAGAAACTCGATTCGATTTCTTTCGAAGCATTCCTCCGCCAGTCCAAAGTTACAGACAAAGCGTTTGCGACTGCTCAGGTTTGGACCCACGCAATGCTGGGCGTCGATCCTTCCGAAGTCTCAGCCCTATATTTCATCGAATGTGAGTGTTTTCGCCGCTTGATCTTTTGCGTGCTAATAGGTGGCTTCAAGACTGTGCTGCTGGAGGGGGACTGATGACAATGCGTTCGGATGCGAAGGGTGGAGGCCAGGCTCTTCGCATCGGCGAAGGAACTTCTGCATTCGCACAAGGCATGGTAAAGAAATTGAAGCCCGGGTCGATCAAACTAAACAGCCGTGTCTCAGAGATCAGTCAACAGCCGAATGGGATAGTCTCGATCTCGACTGACAGTCCGTCGCCTCAAAAGTACTTGGCTCGCAAGGTGATTGTCTCTATTCCGACACCCACATATAAAAGCATCAAATTCTCCCCTGCTCTTCCGAAGTCGAAGACAGCAGTTGTCAATCGAACGCGGTATGGCTTCTATACCAAATATATGATCAATTTCAGCAAGGCGTTTTGGAGCGAGAAGAAGCTGTGCGGCCTTGCACAATCATTCGTGGGGCCCGTGTCTGTCTTCCGCGACACAAGCTTGAGCGATGGCCAGCCAGCAATGACATGTTTTCTCGGGGGACAGTTTGGACGGAAATGGGCAGCGCAAGACGCCGAGGCAAAGAAGTCGTCTATCCTGAGACAAATAAGCCACATTTTCGCAGAGGGGCAAGACATTAGCCAGTTCGTCACCGATGCTTTTGAGTCTCCATGGATGGAAGAAGAATTCTCGGGCTGGGGATGCCCGTGTGCGAGCATGCCTCCGGGTGTCCTCGCAAACGGATGGGAAGCTTTATGCGCACCGTTTGGAAACTTGTACTTTGTCGGGACGGAGCTTGCTTCTGTCTGGCGTGGGTACATGGAAGGCGCAGTGCGGAGTGGAGAGAGTGGTGCATTGCAGGTGATTGCCGAGCTCAAGACCGGAGGTGTCCAGAGTCCAAAGCTTTAGTTGTATTTCTCAAGTATGCTGTGCCTGTTCCAGCGTCTTGGTCAACATTCCTGCGGCACGCCCGAGCTCTCCCCCTTCTCTTCTAGCCGCCTCGATGCCCACCCAAATAGCAGCTTGGAAATTGCCGGCGAAATTCTGCATTCTATCTCCATAGTCGTCGAGAATCTGTTTGTCATCCTGTACCGGTGGTCCGAATAGATTGAGGTAGCCGTATGCATTGGATTTAGTCGGCACTAGTAGTGTCGGAACCTGCCACAGGGGAAAGTCGGTAGCCATTGTAGTGTGCCCAATAGAACGTGACTTATCTGCGATGAGACCTACTTGCAGGAATTCGGCGAGCACTTGCATGATTCGAGCCATGGATTTGGGGTCTGCTGAGAAAGAAGGCTTGCTCGAGCTTGACCTCCATCCGAGCACCGTTGTAAAGCATTCAAGAGTTTGGTGCCAACCACCAGGAGAAGACACCAGTTCTAGACCAGAAACATTTATAATAAAGGACAGGAAGTCAATGGCGGTGTTTCGAATGTCTCGTGACAAATGTGTCATGCCCGCTCGCACATATGGTAAGGCTTTGCCGACATGATCTTGGATGTCTTGAGTGGGAAGCGCTTGAAGTAATTTAAGAAGCTGGGTTCGGACACCAAAAGATCCGTCGAGCATCAGAGGAAAGATACTGTTCAATAGGGTTATGACGGTGATGGGCAGAGATTTCCCTGCTACGGATGATGTTGCATGGCTCGTGAGGTAGGCCAGCGCATCCTTTCTCTGAGAATCGGAGCGTGAGTTTAGTAGAGAGAGTTGGTGAAGAAATATCGCAGACTGCGCAGGGGCGTCGACATCCAACTGCTGTGTTAATACAATTCCTGGATCGAATTTCTTTAGTCAATGGCCTCCCACCGCAGATTGGGCGTTTCTACCTCTGGATCGAAAACTCGTATCGGTATGGTTGTCAGCCTTGGGCCTTGTTTTGCCGACCTTCAACTTTTGTTTCTGGAAGAATGTTAGTGGCGCTGGAGGCAGAAAACACAAGACAAGCGACGGCACCTGAAAGTCCTTTTGCTTTTCTCTCTTTTTCTTTGCACTTGAGCCCATGTTGGCGGGCGGATTGTGGATATACGAGATTTTGCTTTGATGGCTGAGAAGTTTTGTACATGTACCGGTCGCTAGTTTTTCTAGTGTGTCTGTGGCGGGCCGAGCCGGTCATGGACAGTCGCTGCGATCGCCTGCGAATCTGCAATTGCTTTGTTGAATTTCCATCAAAATGGGTTCACGTCGTAACAAATATTCCTACGTCGGTGTCCTCAACCCTCAGCTTTCTATTTTCCCGTGCTTAAAGCTCCGACCCCATGTCCTGCTAATCTCCTGATCCTGCACAACGGCAGCTGTGTTCCTGGTTTCATAATTTGGACCAAGTGGACGGGACTGCCAGTTTCGACCAAGCTGCTTAGGGTAGCGACATCATGTTGCGCGTGCCTCCTGGGTGAGTGATAGAGAAAATATCGGGATCATTGGGACAAAATGGCACAAGCAGAGAGGGTTGGTGTCTACAATCACATGTCTGAGCAACTTGACCACTCGTTGACCATGTATAGGAGTCTTTAAGCTCTCCATCTATCGAAGCCATGCTACGCGGCCTGACCGAACGTCCGAACGTCCAATCTACCTTGATTCTTTCCCGCAAAGACGGTTCTATCATCAGAGCGACAGGCACCGACGATACAGTGGCAAGAAACTCGTCTGCTTCTGTTAACGCCTATCAATGGTCGCAGACCCGGGAAGCAAAAGGAGGTACAGAAGGGCTTGACAGAGAAAGCATGCCCACAGCCGACAAACCAGATGATTCGGCAGATATTCAGGAGAGCGCAAAGCCGGTCGAAATTCTCGCTTCCACCATTTTCCAATTCGTGAACAATGCCAATGTTCTGGGGGAGACCCTTGGTGCTATGCCGTGGAGCGGTGCACGCCCAGATGGGTCATTCACTGCTGGTGTATATGCCACCGGACTAGATCCCTCGAAGAAGGGACGAAGCTCAGAAGACGACGCAGAGAATGGCTCTCGTGGGGATGATGTCCAGCTCCTCAGACTTCGAACGAAACACCAAGAAATTATCATATTCCCCGACCCCAATTACATTTGCTGCGTTGTGCAAAGAGTCGGCAAAGCTGGCGCCGCCCATGACCGAAGATAGGGAATGTGAAGAAAGATTTGAGAATCAATGGGCAGATTGCTATCAGGTTCATGGTCATGGCGTGTTACCGGCCATTTTCACCTGCGATCGCTCAATCCCATGGGCTCAGCACGCAATCCACGATAAGAACAGGCTCAGATGCAACATGACGCTGGAACAGCCGATATCAAGGTGACCATCTCGCGGCGAAGAGATAACCGACGCAGCACAATCTCATCAATGTCGCAGTAACCTGCTGAATTGAGACGATGCCCCAGGTTCTTTATCTGCCAGGGCCGAGAAAGGGCAGGCTCAGACAGCCGTTATCGCGGGGTTTCAGGCACTTATCAAAGAATCTGCACAATACTCCGTTCCTTTTGCGAGTCACCGGACACCCAGAGCCTATCGAGTTCGTAAACAAAATCAGTATTCACTGTTATCGCGTGTCCAGTATGGATGTTTCAACCTCTATTTGTCGCTGATCTCCTTGACCTTATCACTGCCCGACGGTAAACCACACACACTTGTACTTAAAAAGCCCATAACCACGTCTGCCAGGCTCGTAGTCTCAACCTCGTCTAGCATTCTTTGCCAATGCCTGCCAACCCCACCGTGCCTATTTGCACGGCCTCCGAAATACTCAGCATGAACACTATGCCAATATCGTTCTCTGACTAAATGTAGTCGAAACATGGACAGGACTACCGAGCACATGCACCGTCTGTGACGCTGTCACTCGCACCGGGTGGATGGTGTGAAGACCTGAGCGATTCTCGCCGACGATGCAGGACGACCTTTCCGCCAGTGCTGCTCGTACCTATTCGAGGCATAGAAGAGCCGGTAGCAAGCTGGTGTGTCACAGTCGCCAAACACCTAAGCGAGATCAAATGCAGACTGCAGTCTGATGAAAGTCCATTTGCGGCACTGTCTGCTTCTGGTGGTCTGCAGGCTGGATAATCGTTGCGGACAGGGCACGGTAAGCAAGAGACGATGTTGCGCCATGGGCTTTGCTGGCCGGGGGGAGGGATGATTAGCGTGGGGTTGCTTGCATCCACTTCAATCTTCAGGCTGCCGCTCGACCTTGTCGATGAGACATTTTAACAAAATGCCGACCGCAATCACCACAAACCTCAAAAAGCAATCAGTCTTGGGGCATCAATGTCAAGGTGCCTGACTCGACATGTTGAAAATGTTGAGGTTTTGGGTTTTGATGAAGTTTAAGAACTCAAAGTGTATGGGGATGGAAACGGGCACCACGGGCACGGGCATACGTTGTTATCCTGTGGGTTCGGGCGCTCGCTCTCTCTTTGGCATGGGGTGGTCGATGAAATGGGGGCAAAGGTCCACTCCATGGTCGGAAAGTGCCTGAGCAAGGATGACTGTCACTCTTTGCGAAGGTGTTCTCCTTTGCGCCGGCAGAAGCAACTAACAATGCAGCTACTGGCTGAGTCTCTTTTGGAAGGTTTGACATCAATTCTCAGCACGCAAAGCTTACTCACCCTCTCCGTTCCGGCCACCCACCACAGCAACCAGACGATCCGGGCTCACCTCAATGTGAGGAGGTTACGACGTCGTTCCTTTTTTTCAATCGACAGTCACTGGCAGTGAAAAAAGAAAACCCCTCAAATCGCATGAGGTTCCCGGTGAGAAATTTAAAACGGTCTTTTTTGACACGGCGGCGATCCACACATGAGACTTGCAGAGCTGGGTGCCAGTATTGCTTTTGCAGGCCTTGGCACGTGATGTTTTCGATGTCGCGTGCTTCCAAACATGAATGCGACAGTGGCTTTCGACGCAGTCCGTGAGCTAGTCTGATTTTGCGATTGTCATCACCCTGTTATTTCGCCAGGGAAATTATACTGACAAGTGAGTGCTCTGATCTGCGCTCACCCCAAGAAAATGAACCTGTCATAGCCGCGGCCAAAATACGAATATACTGACTCGAGCGTCGAAGCGGGTATGGAGTCACGGAATGCCAACTTCCCGTATTTCCTGAGATGCGTTCATTCGGCATCGTCTGAGCACTTTGCTTGGACGTCAAAGAGTCACAAACGAAGGGTCACGGCGCGAGGCAATGAAACAGAATATAGTTCCAGACCTCAACCTAACAAATGGCAATGCAACTGGAAACACCTGCCCTGAACGTCTGGCTGCAGACATTGTTCGTTCCATGATTTCCGAGGCTCGATGTTTGATTTTTGAGTGCTTATTCCAAGTAGCATGGATTGTTCTCAGCCTTCTAGACGGCCGGTTAAATTCATCTCGGATCCTGGGGGTGCGGTGGTGCACGCGATGATTCTGTGTGCCCCACCATAAGTGGCATCTAGGCGCCTACCATAGGTCTCAACCCACATACCCGTACCCATACAGTACCTACCTACTTACTGGTACTGGTACCCTGTACCTAAGCAAAGCGACGAATCTTCACGACGACGGTTGAAGACGACGGGGTAAGATGATGTCGAATGTAGACGATCGGCACCCGTTCTGTCTGCGGCACGGCTCCTCGCCAGAGAATACCCTGAGAACATCAGTTCGGATACGTCATTCAAAGGCAAACTTATGAGGTATGATGGCAAGTAAGCTGCGGCAGGTTCGCGGACAGCGGAGTGATTGTCATTGACGATGCTGCTGATCGAGCCCGAACAAGCCAGAGAGTGTGAAACCTCGGTACAGGCGAAGTCTTTAGGCGATGGATATTGTCAAGCCTTGCCAGTTAACGTTGAGCGTTTGGCTCTTGGCGGGCTGTACTAACAGTGAGGGTCTCGGAGGCATCGAAGCATGCGACAGCGAAACGTATGAGGTACGAGTACAGGTACGTATTGGCAATGTCATTGAC
The DNA here is from genome assembly GCA_030068005.1 of Cladophialophora exuberans. Classification (NCBI taxonomy): domain Eukaryota; kingdom Fungi; phylum Ascomycota; class Eurotiomycetes; order Chaetothyriales; family Herpotrichiellaceae; genus Cladophialophora; species Cladophialophora exuberans. Next base: position 41,425 of record JANSVK010000025.1, on the reverse strand, counting down.
AAGCTGAATCCTCACGAAAATGATGGCTGGCATCCTACGGGGCACCCTTACGCCTGTCCCCCACGTATCTCCGTCTTTGTGCACTTGTAGCGAGGGCATGCCGGTATTTGAAGATGGAGTCATCCTGGCCTTCGTAGAACGCGAAAGCTAGCCGTACTGACCGCGAGCGGGAGTCAAAGTTGGCCAAATCCTCGGCGTGGCATCTCCGAGCTAAGAGGCCCATCTGACCATGTAATTGGCAATTGTCAAAGCATTTGATGCCCCCGCGCTAAGGGAAGGAAGGTGACCGGGAACGAAGAAGGTTCGACGGGGGAAATTCCAGCTGTCGATGGGTGCCCCGATTCGAGTTTCGAGGCGCATCAGCATCTCTCCTCATTCAGTAGGAACGGGAGGCCTTTTTGAATACCTGTATGCACGGGTCTTGAGGCACGCATGTAAGAACGGAGAAATGCCGAACGTGAGACTTGGTGCACGAGGTGAAATTAAGAGGCAATGAGAAGCAGCACATGCCTGGTCATGAACCTGTGGGACTTTTTTTTTGGAACTCGGGCATTGCAGGTCAAAGTTCGGAGCGACTCGAGATCCTTTCGTTCATGTGCGAATTTCGACATCGGTACCGGCAAGATCGATTCATTGAAAGTCAAATCGAAGACTGGCAATTGCTCCGGTGGCACAGAGATTTGGACGAACTCTTGTTGGCTGAAGAACAAGTTGATCTGGAATTGAATCGCATGTCAACCACATGCGTGCCACCACCACCCCACCACGACTCCCCTACTGGCAAGGCTCTGACTGGCCATCCCTTCTAGGCTGCTAGGCTACCCTAAGCTCCCCTAGGCTTAAGCCATCGGGGCTCAAATAGCGGCCGCTGTTGCAGTTCCTGCTAAGCTACCCACTACCCACGCCCCTGCCTAGTGGCACCTGGGCCCTTTGCGAGCTCCAAGTTGCCTTGAAGGCTGGTGTGCCTTTTCCGGACATTCCACTGCCTTGGCTGGCTTGAGCTCCAGAAGGCTTTCGCCCAGCAATTTATCGTGAGGGGTAAAACATGCGCCCGAGGAGCCTTTTGGCTTCCTACCAATCCCGGTAAAAATGGAGCCCTGCCTGCATTTGAGTCCCGACGTGGTGGAACTGGATATGAATCGAGAGTGCCAGTGAGTGAAATGAAACCCTTCATCGACAATGGTGCAGTGAGCACACGAGCAGTGTTCGCCTTCCGCTCAGCAGAGACCTGGCGGATACAAGATGGACCAGGCACTCACGCTTACTGGATCGCTGGTACAGAAGGAAAGACGTCTTGGGGGGGCCAGAAGGCGGGCAGAAGCAACCAGATCCTCCACGACAAGCGCCGGGGTCTGGAGTATGGGAGGGCAAGAGTAAGAGTACAGCATGTGCCACAGTAAAATGTATGGAGGGCGAAGTACCCCTCGTTTGCGCCCCCGTCGCAAGCCCCAAGCAAAATTTTATTGCCTCAACGCGGTACATCTCAGGTACTGTACTGTACGTGCACGGGTACGGGTACGGGTACGGGTACCATGTTGCCTACGTGGGTGGGTATTCTGTTACTTGCTCACGTGAGCAATGTGCTTCGGTGTCTTGAGGCGCGACTAGGCGGCGGAATGTCGGTTCTCAAAATAAATCATAAACTAGAAAAAGGTGAATGAAGCGTTTCAAACTTTCCTTTGGACAGTGCAAGTCGGAGTGGTAGAACGCGTAAGTGCATGTTCCGGCGATGGTCGGTGGGAGGAGCGAAAAGCCGGCAGAGGGATTGGCGGAGGGTCGCAGGGTTGGGACTGTCTGGCTGGCTGGATCTCAGAGTTCATGCACACCATCCATTCTTCCCAGTCCTGGCCTCGTGGGAGTCGTGGCTGCGGCTGTCTTCGGGCCTTCTCGAATGGTTTGACTGCTTCTTCCTCAAACGACCTCCCCCGTTTGCCTCTCGAACACTCTCAGCAGGCGAGGGCCAGTGTGACAATTGCTTATCCAGGTACTCGAACCGAGAGTTTGAAATACATTTTTATTTCCCTCATTACTCGCATCGGTTGAGGCCGGTACCCGTGCATGGCACTTTTTGAAGAATGCAGCTGAACCATGGCCTAAATGTGGTAGTTTGTCTGCAAGGCGACAGTTACAGCGCAGGCTCGATGATATTTCATTATTATTTTCATTACCATCCGATTGCGAGAGCGGATGACCAGTCGAAGTCAGCGGGCGCAGGATCTATATCCAAGGCTGCTGCTCGTCGAATCCTGCCTTGTTCTAGCAATGGAAGACGGCAATGAAGGTAGCCTTTGCATGCCGGCAAGAAGCACGCCGAGCGACTGGTAGTCGCCAGGCATGTGTCTCGACACCCACGCTATTCTCAAGAAGCTGTTTCGAGGTGCTTGAGTGGCTTCGGGGGAGACCGCTTAAAGGTCGACCCTGGAAGAGCCACGGGCACTGACGGGTTGCCTCTTTGTATTATCCTAGAGCCCCTGCACCCTGCTCTCTGCATTGTGCTGCAGTCTGCATGCACACCAGTACCGCTAACCTCTAAAACTGAAGCCCCGCCAAAAGGTTAAATTCCAATTCTTTGCCGCACCTACTTGTACGCACCTGCGCATGTACTGGTACCAGTACCGGTATTGGCAGTGCTTGGAAAGAACTTCTGCGGTTATTCGCTCTCTGATCATCATGAGATTGACTTTCGAGGATTCCCATTCCATGCCGTCACCTGGAGAACGAGCCCGCGAATCCTCTTTCCAGCATTGCTCAGGAAATGACTCCGAAGATCGAGTCAGACCCAAAACTCGCCGACAAAGTATAGCCGTGTCCCACTTCTCAAAAGCCTCCCACTCTCCCACCCTCCAAATTCGCTGCCCTTGCCCCGATTCTGGCTCTCGCTACGGGTACCAGACGTGTCGCACACAGGTATGGACCGGCGCTATGCCGGCGCTCTCGCCTGCGCCAGTCGTAACCAGATTCCCCATGGTCTGCTGGAAAGGCCAGTGCAAAGACATGTCGTCGCTGCTGTGATCCTCCCGCTCGCCCACGTCCTCTTGACTTGTTCGAAACCCTCTTTCCGAGCTCGTCGCCAATCCCGTGGGTTCGATCGCTGTATGATTTCCAGCAAGTACCTCTGTATTGCCCCTCGAGCGGGTCGCTCATCACTCCATTTGCTCCAGCGTGCCAGACTAGACTGCCACCATCTGTTCCCTAGCCCTGGCCCAACTTTACGCACTCACCCGCACCCTGGCCACCCAGGTGCCAGGACCCATGGTTGCGCCTTGACCATCATTCAAACTCCAGCGCCTCCTCCGTCCCCATAGGTTGCGTGCATCTGCTCTCACCTGGACCCTGGTCTCCCTCCCACTCCCACTCATCTGCATGCCCCGAACCTCGACGAGGTCTTCTGCCCGGCCTTTCCCTCCTGTCTCGTGGTGATGACACTACCCAGTATTGCCCTCGAGCTTGTGAATTTGCCGAACACCTCTTTACCCTTCTTTACATTGTGGCTTTTGAGGCCTTGGTAATGATCCCAAAACATCCTTATACGAGACGCCCTCTCTTCTACTTGTCCTCCCTCAGCCGACTGCTGCACGCGACTCCTTCCAATTGGCCCCGGTAATGTCGAGTGCGGATTATGGTGAGCGTGGGGGAACTGCAGCTGCAACTTCGCGCGCAACCTCCGCCGTCCACTCCCCGGCCGACCACTCGATTCACTCTTCTGCACCTGCACCGCAAACTGACGACACGGATTCTTCGTCCTGGTCCAACAGCTTGGAATCAAACACCACCGTGAACACCACTTCCACCTGTCTGTCGCCCGTCAATCTGTCTTCGACGGCCACATCCATCACCAATTTCTCCGCCATACCGACAAACCCCAATCTCGATCCCAACCTGGATCTCTCCACTCCAGAAGCCCTTGCTCGAAATGAGTTGCTGCTACGGGACGCCGTCTTCCCCGAGTGGAAGGACGATGCTCGTGCCTCTGACTTCGAGAGCCCAGAAGAAATGCAGAAGAAGGATCCGTTAGGTACCCAGATATGGAAATTATACAGCCGGACAAGGTCTCGTCTTCCCAACCAAGAGCGCATGGAGAACTTGACTTGGAGAATGATGGCGATGAATTTGCGCCGGCGGGAGCAGCAGCAAGCAGCGTATGGGAATCACACGCCCACTGCTAACGTCTCTCGACAAGCTGGTACTGACACTCTTTCCAGTGCAAAGCAAGTACACTTGAAGAGCCCGACCCCGGCTTCTTCTGCACCCAGTGGCATTGCTCAGCAGCTGCGCCGGTCCGTAGACAAGTCTGCCGAGAACGACCACGTATCGGATCCCATGAACCTGGACGACTTCATCGTTCCAAGTTCAGTTGCCTCTCCGGCAGGCGTCATGTCTCCTGCTCCTTCAGAGACCGCAGGACGCGCCAGATCGAAGCAGGCGCCTCCTGTACCGATTGTTACGCGCAACAAGCCACATGTGCAGATTCCCAAGAATTTACCGCCGTCGTCAATGCCGCAAACCTCGATTCCAACTTACCGTACTTCTGAATTTGACTACGTGAAGAAGAGAGTTCGCAAAACCAGCATTGACGAAAGGAGAGGAGTAAGTCGCTCGTCACGCCCTTGTCAAAGAAGCCCGTTGCTAACTTGACCTCTTAGACTCGTAAACGTCCAGCCGAATTCTCCCCTCAGGTGCCCCCTCTGCCGGGACCAACCACTGGCAACGCTACCGAAGTGGATGCTGGTGTCCCTGAATATGCCCTGGATCAAACAACTGCCGCACAGTTTTCTGGCCAACCTACATTCCATGGTCCAGTGTCCCTTCCGCTAGATCCATTCCACCTGAATGAGGACCCAATCTTGACATCGGCCGGGCCCTATCAACAAAACTTTGCATTCTCTCCTGCTCCTTCGCCTATGGTGACTAATGGCCCATTTACCAATGTATATACTCAATCCTCCATGGGCTCTTCTCTAAATTCCGCCGACTTCTACTCCCCTCCTCAGTCTGGCTATGCTTCCGCCGTCTCGACGCCGCAGCCTGGTCACGAAACTGACGGAGGATTTTACTTTGATCAAAATAGCCACACTCGGACCATGCCGTTCTACCCATCACATCGGAGCACTCATTTAATGGCACCTTCAGCTCCGCAATTCAGCTACGGAGCAAACAACGAGCAAGTCTATCCTGTAATGAACAGCGTTGGCTCAGCCCCATCAACCAATGGGTTTTCCTTGCAACAACACGTCGACCCCTCAAGAGTCCTCGTTCCTGAATACGGCCGGCGAGTTTCCCCCGGCGTTTCTGTAGCTGGTAACGACAACCTCTTTCAATTTGGCGCCGACTCGGATGGTGAGGATGATGAGGCAAATTTTGCCATGATTCAATCCGAGTACAGCAGCTTGAATGATCCGTCTCTGGATTTGGCCTCGGCCTTGCAATGGGATCCGACCGTAGACTATGCACAGATGCAGCGTTTCAACGGTGCCGGCAAACAAGTGAGAATTGGTGGCGCAGAAATGGTGAACTCACCGCCAGATTGGAGCTCTTCGATGCTCAGCCGTACCCACGGCTCTGCAGCATCAATAAGTGACATTCGAAACCGAGATCAAGACCCAAGGAGGCAAAAAATTCCCCGGACAACCTCTACTCCTGCGTTATCTAACCAACACATGCCGTCTACAGATAGCTCACCCGGCGAATCTGGCTTCAGCAGCCGACAGCCGTCAAGACCTGGCAGTCCTGGACCTAAAAGCACGGACCAGAATGGTGTCCCTACAACGTGCACCAACTGTTTCACGCAAACCACACCTCTCTGGAGACGAAACCCAGAAGGACACCCCCTTTGCAATGCATGTGGCCTGTTCCTCAAGCTTCATGGCGTTGTTCGTCCCTTGTCGCTGAAAACCGATGTCATCAAGAAGCGTAACCGGGGAAGTGGCAACGCAGTTCCTGTGGGCTCTGCCGCGACTCGAGCGTCCAAGAAAGCTTCTCGAAAAAATTCTGTACAGCAGACACCAGTCACGACGCCGACGTCTGGTAATGCAATGAGCGAACAAAATTCGGCTTCTCCGTCCTCTCTTCAAGGCTCCACGAATTCTGGGTCAGCAGTTACAACACCCACAAGCTACCCCCCCGGTACAACAGGAGGAAAACCTGGAGTAGTACCAATCGCTGCAGCACCACCAAAACCCCCCGTTCCACCAGGGCCTAACATGGCCCGCCCGGTTCAAGTGACACCAAAGCGGCAGAGGCGGCAATCTCGGGCATCGACCAACACCCTGCCTATCATAGCGGGCAATAGTGGTCCTACCAATGAAACAGAAATGCAGGATGTCAATCAATCAACACCAAAGGTGACACAGGCACCTGTCACTCGGGCCAAGGCAGCCAGTATGTCTTCGACCGCTGGTGCCACAACAATGGCATCGGTCATGCAGGGCGCTGCACTCAATTCAGGCGCCCAGAACCTAGCTGGCGGACTTCATGGTAACAGCCAGGAATGGGAGTGGCTCACCATGAGTTTGTGAGCTGTGCAATCCTTCGGCACGTGGTGGACTGAGAGCACCATCGGAAGATCACCAGACAGGAATAAGTCATGTGGAACAACAAGTAGCATTTTGGGAGTTGTCGCAGCTACCACGTGTTACATGTGAGACGCTCCTCTTCCATATACCCACCTGTTTGAGTTCGATCCTAGCTGCACGATTTGACGACCAACGCAACACACGAATCTCAGTTTCTGTTATTCTTCGCTCAAAGACCTGTCATTCTGGAGAAGGATGGACCGCAAGGCGCAGCAGCCTGTGCCACACTATTGAGATGGTAGTGCAGACCCATCCTCTCGGACAGCTTCTGACAGCTTCTGACGGCTTTAATGAAAGCAATGGAATTGTGAAGCTCCGGGGGGGTTATTTCTTTCCGTCGATTTGCAGCAAGCACCAATGATATCATCGCGTCTGTTTTCGAGCTTGCTTAGAGATACAGAGCCCTCGAGCAGAAGTGCGCACTGGGATTTTTTTTTCTGGGTTAGGTCCAGGAATGGGATTTTCTTGCTGGCCTTGGATGCCCGACACTGATAGAGGACTAATGAATAGATGGGGGCAATACGTCGAGTCTCAGCACAATATGTTGTGATGTGAGGACTTTACGAGACTGGCTAGATACGAACATTTTGATACCAAAGGATCTATTTTGATGGGTGGTTTATGACATGTATTTGACAGAACGATAGAGATACACAATCGGGTAAATACCAGGCAACCCAGACAACCATATATGGATTTCCACCAGCTTTGATTCTTTGAGAATGACTCGGTGGACGTGAGTTATATTCGTACGAGTACCTCTGCCCTCGAATGGAATAAGCGAGATTTCGGGCGTGGTCGTGGTTTTTTTTTTTGGCGGTTGCCTATCAGATTATCTAGATTAGATGCCGAGGCGCCCCTTGATATTTGCTCTGGAAACACCTCGCTGCCTTGCCTCGACCCTTGTACACAACAAATCTTAGGCTGCATTGTCAATTTTGCTTTTTATTTTATTATTTCGACTCCTATCAGTCACCAGCGATACTTTTTGATTCGCGCCAATCTTGGTCGTTGCCACTGAAAATCAGAGCTTGGATTTTTCAGTTCGAATCAGATTGGACGGTTTCACTGACTTCTCTCCCAAAGACAAATTAACTGTATCGACTCGAACGGCACTTTCTTGCAATTCACTGCCCGAAAATTCAGCCATGTCTACCCCTGAGGCTACTACTGCTGCTGCGCCAAACAGCACCGCCCTGCCGGCTGAGACCTCTGGTGTTGTTCCTTCATCTGAAGCGACCACCAGTGCACCAAATGAAACCACCTTACCGGCTGAAACCTCTGCAGTTGTACCTGAAAGCTCGGAAACCAAGCCATCAGCTGAGGCTGCTGCAACCACCGTAAGATCTTGATATGATGATGCCGTGAAAGAAACCATGTTGACTTAATCTAGGAACCTGCCCCAGCGGTCGAAGAAAAGAAGGAGGCTCCTGCTGAAAAGGCACCAACACCTCTCGAGCAGCTTTGGGCCCTTGCCCGGTCGCATGATCATCCTGAGATTTGGGGTGTCACTTTGGCAGATCCATCAACTCATGTTCCCACCCAAGTCATCTTGCAAAAGTTCCTGAATGCCTATGATGGGGATCTTGCCAAATCCAAGGAGACCCTCACCAAGACCCTGGACTGGAGAGCCAAAACGAAGCCACTCGAACTAATGAAAAGACAGTTCAACCCCACCAAGTTCGCTGGACTAGGATACACGACTGTCTATGGCGACGCTGACGCAACAGATCCTGGAGCCAGAGAGGTGTTTACCTGGAACATCTATGGTAGTGTCAAGAGCTTGGATGAGACGTTTGGCAATCTGCAAGAGTAAGTAGAAAGCTGATGAGGTGATGGACTTGATGACTTACACCAGATCTCTAGGTTCATCGAGTGGCGGGTGGCCCTCATGGAAGATGCCCTTCAAGCCCTTGGGATAGACAAGGCCACCAAGCCCATCACTACGACCAACGACCCGTACAAGATCCTTCAAGTGCATGACTACAAGTCCATCAGCTTCCTGCGTCAGTCCCCCATGGTCAAAGCGGCCAGCACGGAAACCATCAAAGTCTTTGCTCAGAACTACCCCGAATTGCTCAAAGAAAAGTTCTTCGTCAACGTGCCGGCCTTTATGGGATTCGTGTATACGTTCATGAAGCTGTTTGTAGCGGCCAAAACCATCAAGAAGTTTCATCCCATGAGCAATGGAGCCAATCTGGCAAAGGAGATGGCTACCAGTAGCAAGGTCAAAGGACTCGGTGAGCTGCTACCAAAGGAGTATGGTGGAAAGGGTGAAGACCTCAGCACTTCTGGCAAGCAGCCCGCTCTGGCAGAAGTGACTCCGACCAAGGAGACTCCGACTGAAGAGAATCCGACCAAGGACACTCCGGCCAAAGAAACTCCAGCCAAAGAGACTTCGACTGAAGAGACAACCACTGCATAAGCACGCGTACAAGGTGGCCTGCAGTGATTTCAAAAGACATTGACATGTGGCAGTGGCGTGGCCGTAGGATAATGAAGTGGATGGGGACGAGCAGCACATGCAAACGCACATGCACACATGCCAGGCCACTTTTGAATGCAGTTTTAGCGAGCGAATACCCCCCCATTAGCGACTGGGACTATCAGGATACGACATTCTCATTCTCCCATGTCCATAGCATGCAGAGAGCTCCGTACTACCTACAGGCTCGGAGGGCTGACTCTACTGGCGCTGCCAGTAGAATGAATGACGTCAAACTTGTTTACACGGCTCCTTCCCCCACCATCAAAGACTGTTACAAACTCCAGGCAGGCACTCACTGGCACTCAGCAGGTGCGGGACAAAGATGGCCAGGTGGCAGGTGCTGCAGCTTGAGTTTGCCTACTAGGTAATCTTTGAATTCTGCTCTCGTTCTCGTATTGTCTTTCTTCCTCTCTCACCACCACCACCACCACCACTACTACCACTTATATCAATTGACATTCATCCACTGCCGTGCCATATCCTCGCTTGAGCTGTATTCCTTTTCCAGCACAGCACATCCAAGACTCAACCCACCAATCTTTCCCACCTGCCATCATGTCTGACACTGGCCGCAAGCCTTTGACCGACCGTAGGTAGTCTTCCGGTCCAGAGTTGCCCTACTAACACCGCCCCTACAGAAGCTCAAGAGAAGCTCACCCCAGACTCCCAGAAATCGACCCTCGACAAAGCCAAAGAGGGTGTTACCAATACTGCTGACGACGTCGCTGGAATGGCGCAGCCAGGTACAGTCGCCTTATTCTCTTGTAGTATCCCGGCCCTGTCACTAATACATGTCACTCAAGGCGATAGCAAGTCCACATCCCAGAAACTCTCGGATGAGACTTCAGCAACCTCTAGTTCTGCCCAAGACACCATCTCCGACGCCACCAAGACCGTCCAAGATACTGCCTCTTCACTAGGCCAGCAAGCAAGCGAGACTGCTGGTGTTACACAAGAGCAAGGCAAGACCTATCTTGCACAGGCTCAAGACCTTGCTGCAAATGCCCTTAACACTGCTAGTAAAGCTGCCGCGGGTATGTTTTTCTCACATGATTGACATGGGCCGTACTGACTCTGCCAACAGATCTTGCTAGCAGCATCTCCGGCGAGAAGAAGTAGGCATTGGACGCTTCACTTAACGACACAAGATTACTGTCCGTGGGAAATGAGGAGGAGTGGTTGAACGGATTCAGGGCTGTCTTGTACACGCCGCATACTCATTTTTACTGTATCACTACATTCTTCTCTTGAAGACTTGGAACGCCTACAACCCACCAGACCTAAAGGCAAGGATGAAGCCACTTGGGAGTTGTAGTTGACCAGAAATGCATTAGTATCCAATTAGGTGCCTGTCCCAGTTCAAACTTCTGTGACGTGTCAAATCCGTTGCGCCCCGATACTTGCGTGCCAAAGCCAAATCGTCAAGCCTTCTCTCCTGGCAACCTCACGGCCTCCCATTCCTCTTTCTTGATGGCTCTCCATTCTTCAGGATCCAGCCAGCCGATGTAGTTCTTGTCTCCGAATCCACCGATCCAATATGTCTGCATAACCACAAGCCTCGTCCAAAACCCTTCATGGGCCGCCCACTTGCGACCCGGAAGCCACATGATACTGTCTCTATGGTTTTTCAGAAAGCAAGTCTCGATGCCATGTTCACTAACATCCTCATGCGAAATCTCCTCGAGATAGCCCGTCAAGCTCAACCTGGGCAAATTCGCCAATGCCCATGGCCTTTGACCCGTCAAGTGAATATACTCGTCCCACCAACTCAGCGACAAAGTCACGTTCGACCCGGCCTTTGCGTTGATGGTCGACGTCGAGATCTTGAGCGACAATATGGTGGGATTTCCCGAGGGTTCTTCACACGAGGCAATGTACTCGGGCAGGCCGATCGGGGTGTCATGCACGGCGCTAGGAATTCGGGACGAGAGGTTCTGTGGCGACGGGAAGACGGTGATGAGGTCGCCGTGCGAGGAGAGGGCCAGGAGCCGGCGTGCCAGTACCGTGGACTGGTACCGGGAGGGGATCGACATCATGGGCACTATGTCTTCACCTTCTTCGCTGGGTTCGGTGTCTGAAAACATCGCAGCGAAGCGCACGGGCTCCTGTTCGCTCAGTAGCGAGAACGGGCGGCCCTCTGCAATCACTTGTTCGTATGGAATGTGGTTGGAAGGCCGAATTTCGTAGATGAAATCGTCGTCGTTGTCGCCATCGTCGATCGTGAGGATCTCCTGTTGCTGCGTTTCTCTGCTGCTGCGATCGGGGAAGAGGTCCGCAGTTTCGATGACGGGTACGCCGAGGACGCGGGAACTCAGCTGGGCCACCGCCAGCGCAGGAAGGAGGAACTTCATGTTGACCTCGAAATCAGGCCCTTCGTGGCTCCTACGTAACGTCTCCGAAGAGAATGGATGTATGTGCAACTTGAAGACGTGGACGAAGAAGTGCGTTTCAAAGTTGACCGCTCTCGTTGCTGTCGAGGGGAGCCGACGGCTATCTATCTTATCTTATCATCGACGATCCCGTCCTGCGCCGAGGTCAGCTGTCAGTCAGTGTCAGCCAAGCTGTCACGTGTCGAGTCGAAAAGTTCAAGGAAATCTTTCTCGACACAACCTCAACTGGCACTAACCGACACCACCCTTCTCCATTTCGTCCCTCTTTCGATCGAAAATCGCTTCAAGGAAGTGAATGGGACGTGCACCATGTATCCTGTCGCGACCTCTCAATCCATGGGCATTCCTTCTTCGATCGCCTTCTTTCGAGCCTTCCACACCTGCCTGCTACGGTCTTTCTCTTCTCTTTTCTTCCTTACCTGAAGTTCATCAAGTTGTCCTACGGCACGCACGTAAAGGGAAGATGTTTTACTGTTTCCATCTCCAGCGTACCTGCGCGAGTCTCTCTGCCACTCAATCAAGCCACTCGGTCATATTCTGCAGAACCGTTAGCTTCAAGTTCATGCCGAGTGACGTGGCGTTCTCAGCCTCATGCCCTTTAGTTGAGAGACTGTCCTAGAAAAGACATCGCCTGGAACATCGATTGACAAATAAAGAGGTTGCTGCTCTTCGGTTCCCCCCTCCCACACCTCTTTGATTTTGTCCACGAGTCTTGCTTTTGTTGACGCCACGTCTCAAAGCAATCTGTCTGGCGATTCTGCTTTGTAGCCTCGTACATTTGCCAACGAGCTTCCGCCCCTTCGGTCACCACGCATTGGATCAAGACGTTTGACGACTTGCGCTTGGACGTTGTCGGAATCATAGCCGTGCTTGGGGAGGCTTCTGTCACAAGAAATGCCCACGTAATGATGATGTCCTGGTGGTCAATAATCCCACGAATCCTCCCTGCTCCTCAAGCCTTGCTCGAACATGAACGAAAAACACGGTTACCCACAACAGACGGCACCATCGTTGGAGCACACAACCGTCGAGTTGCGAGGAACATCAATTTCTTCGCTCAAGTGCTGCACCACCGTCCTCTTGCTGATTATGAAGTCGAGCTTCTGGAGGTCACTCCGAAAATCTTCACAAACCCGGGAAACATATGAACGCTTCTTTTCGACACAAGAAATACGGTCCGCTATTTTGGGCGTCAATACTAGGATTTGTGATGGCACTCGCACTTCTCGCACTCTCGACCCACTGTGATGATGGATTTTCCTTACTGGCTACCGTGCTGCTAGCCATGATAAGTTCATTTGTTGGACTCGGTACGCGAAGTTCGCCTTTTCGAGCGGCACCCATTCCGGACCGTATGCAGATGGTACTCCCGCGGAACGATGTGATTATTCATTATCCAAATGTAAGTGTCTCATCCTTGAGCCAACTATCATCTCACCGTCATTCCTTTGGCGGGAAGGGATGCACTTGACTTAGCAGCGGCTTGCTTAGACCATTTTGACCTACTTCTGGCTATCGCACTGACATTGCGGTAACAAAGAATTCGTTCCGCGTAGTGCGGTCTTCGTCGAACGCGATCTCTAACCAATACTTTGATCCCGAATACATCAGATATGAGAACCAGGGTGAGAGTCTCTCCTAGAACTTTTCGTTGAGTCGGTCATGTTTCTAACCACGAGGACACTTTGAGGAGAAAAGATACGCAATACCGAACACTGGCCACAGCATCGACTATTATGTTGATGGCCGCTGTTGTATCTCTCGCAAATGCATCCAACATTCTTCAAGTCGCTTTCGCCGCTGCATATTTCGTTTTGAACGGCTTGTATTGGTCAATATCCGCCCTGAACCCTTTCAGACACCACTGGGAGCATAGCTACCATATAACAATGTTGCCCATATCACCAGGCCCTTCATCAAGCCAGGATGAAAATCTTAGGAGGATGAGGTCCTTCTCGTTGGCGCACTACTGGGATAGATTCAAGGATGTCTCACCTCCTCATACAAGATCAAGTCTTCTTCTACACGAGCGCAGAAGCCTTGCAGCGGCTTTGTGGACTGTAATCTCGCTCGTAGGGACATCTCGTTGGCTCGACGAAACCACCAATATTGCTCCTATGGGTCCGGCGTGGAAAGAGTGGCTCGACGAAGTAGACCGACAAGTCCGAGCCCGCGGTCTGGACGCTAACGACGGCATCCCTGGGCGCTACACCGACGACTGGGAAGGTCGATTCACGCTGCATCGATGTCCACGGATCACCTCGGGAGGGGATTGGTCCTTCACTCCCGCGGCAAGGGAGCTAGGGCGCTATATCAGGATCAAAGACTGGCCGTGCCAGCAACGTCTGGCGGAATTACTCCAGAAATATTCTTTTCTCGACCAAGGGCTGGATGCTGAAGGCCGACTCATTCTCCACAGAGAGGTTGCATCCCCTCCCAAAGATAAAGAGATGGTCAACGCGAGTTATGATGGTGAAAACCTGTCACCGTCAATCGAGCCAGTGTAGAGCACAGATGAGAACATTTCTCCCAAAATTATTTCCCCCGGGAGATGGAAACCCGCCGAGCCCACGTCGACTCTACTTTCCTCCCCTGTTCAAGACCGCCGTCGCACATGGACAGTCGTGGAAACGTATGTGGATATGTCCTTGGTTCGAAATAAACATCATCTCTCTGGACACCGCCTCCCCATCCATCAAATTTCGTCCGTGCTCTCGATTCTAGATCGTGAACATGTTTGTGTGCATCTGTGCCATCTAACTACCTTGAGACACATCCACACACCGTGAAGCATTTAGTCACTTGTTGTCGCGAGCACGCCAAAGCCTGGAAGGAAGGGGCTGGAATTAAGCGACCACTAGCCACGAAAGCTCATCCATACATAGAACCCCTACGGCAACGGATCATCGAGTATGGAGAGCATCGTCACCACGCCCGACGTGGAATGGGCACTATACGTACTATTTCGCAGCCAACGATCTGAGCAGAGCAAAGGTAAGGAAAGGGAATGAAGAAGGCCTTCAGCTTCAAAAGAAGTAGTAGTGTTTTTAAGAATCAGAAAATATAGATATATATTTTCTGACCGTTTGGATTTGTGACGATTCGCGCCGCACACTATACATGGAAACGATAAGTACGCTATAAAAACTAACATGAGAGATTATGTAGTGGTTGATAGTGGTGGTAGTAGAGGAGGTGGAGATAGATTGATGGCATCGGTAGGCCGGATAAGATGGCTTGCATGTTTGCTTTGCTTTCCTTGACTGGCTGGCTGGTTGGCTTCTTCACTCGAGTAGCGTGTCAAAGCAGGATAGGGCACTGCTTTCTACTCGGACGTGAGTAGGAAGAAGTAGACCAACCAGTCCAGCTAACTTCGTCGGAATCTGCTTAAGTGACTGTCAATTGCTCGATGCACAATTGAGTCGACTTTGGTGTCTGGCACGATAGTCGACGATCCCCCGTCTCGTATGCAAAACATAAATGTGTCTGTGCTAAGGTCCGTCTGGATCTTGTGCCTTCGATATGTGATGCAACGAGCCTATGCCGCCGATGACTGCATCGTTCCAACAACGCTGCGCCGAGCAGCATCTGCCCTATGATGAGAGCAGATACTGCGCGGCGGCATGGATGTGAGATCGCGCCTGTCATAGCGGCAAAGGTCCGCGGGTCATCGCGACTAATCGCTTGCCTCGCTTCAGAAACTAGACCTTTCTGCGGTGCAGAAAAGAGCGTCAGCCGCATAATAAGATGCTGTTTTCGAGCCTGTCTGATAGCGGAAGCTGGGTAGGTGTGGAAGACGAGTGTTGTAGGGAGCAGAGACGCTTATGATTCATCGGTGTTGACACTGGCCTTCGAAGCTCCTTCCGCAATGAACTTGGGATCTGGGTTTGTCTGTGCAGGGTTCCACAGTACGGTAGGAGAGGATCCTCGACCACGTTGCCGGGCCACGAGCCATCCCAGACCAGGTCTCTGACCTGACCATGGAGACTTGGCTCTGTCTTTGAGAACCTTCTCTTGTGGTCGTTCTGTCGTTGGCTATATGACCCAAATTCGGCCATACCGCTCTCGCTGAGTCGCTGTGGAGTAGGTGTAACACTTTGACTTGATGGTTCCGATAATGTGGAGAGCGATAATAAACCATGAATTGCAGCAACTTCGGAATTGGTAGGAGAAACTTTCGAGCACGGAGTCTTTGATGATTCCATTGAGCTTTCATCCCCAAAGATGGACGTGGGTGAACGACCACCAGTTGATACGGAGCTGACATCATCCTGTGAATCTGAACTTGATGTGCGAGACCGCGGAGCAACGGCTTTGTGAGATCGATCGGAGAGCGAGCATATTCGAGATAGAGGGGAGCTGAGTCCACTTGCAATGTTTGTTCGATGTGGCATAGTCGGCATAAAGGAGGACCAGGACGATACGGACGAAATAGATGATGAGCGAGATCGAGAGGTGGACTTTGTCGTGGTTGTTGAATCTGATGACACAGATGCTGGTGACGACATTAAGGGAGTTGTGCTCCTGGTAGGAAGATCCTGTATCGTTTCTGCAGAACGCATGAGGGACTTCATATTTGAGAGACCGGGAGTTTGAGGCTGTGGTGGTGGACATCTTTCCAGATTCGCATTTTTGAAGCATTGTTTCCGAAGACTTTGCATGTGCTCCAGCGAAACTGGGCACCGGAGCGGCATTCTAAGGCAAGTCTTCTCCCCAGTAGCCTGATCATTGATACGTGGGGTGCTCTGGGGAGTAGGAAGATTCGCAAGCTGCGGTCGATCTGGTAATGTTGAAGTATGGGCTGGACTCATCTGAACAACAGGTTGAGGAGTTTGTATGCGTTGTAGTCCAGTTGATGGCAGATTGCGCGTATTCGAGAGGTCTCCAAAGTTCAAGTCACTGCCATGCTGGACAGCGCTTGAACTTGAGGAATTTTTGGATCGATTGGTATCTTTGCCTAAGTGCTGAAGAGAGGCGAGGAGATGTAACTTGTCGGCAGGTAGAGATGCCCTCAAAAAGCCATCGACGAGAGATGTGTCTTTGACCATGCCGGGCTCAAGCTTTCGGAGTATGTTGTTCCACCAGGAGCCGCTAAAAGCAGGCTGGTCACAGTCGAGGGCCTTGTCCAGGTCGACCTGAGAAACCATTGCAGCCAATGATGGAGTCGAGCCAGCTCCAGGGGAACCAGAGCTCGTATCAAAGGCACCTGGGCGAAAAGAAGGTCGTTCATTGGACAGCCTGCTCAACATCATCACGAGCTTGCTCCAGTTCTCGAACATCTCCTTTGGCACGTGAAGATCATAATTGATCTGTGCCAAATATTCTCTCTCATTCTCATTGATTTCATTACTGCGCAGCCCCGAGATTTTGCTCCAGGCACGGGCAGAATAGTTTCGATCTTGGAGGTATTTGGAGGCAAGCATGAGAGCCGACAGGAACATGCGCCGACCGCATTGCATTGCACGGCACTGCATCTTTTCCGACGTGTCGCTTCTACACTTTGAGCCAAGCTGAACTTGTGGTATCCTAGACTTCAGGAGTACTAGGTAATATAAGGCGACTTGTAAAGTTGAGAAGCTAGTTTTGGAGCGTCGGAGAGTTTCCCGGATAAAGGTTTCCAGAGGTAATACACCAGCACCAAAACATTCTGTGCTCATAGGTGGGCAATCTGAAAGGGGCCAAATGGCTGTGATAAGTCTCTTCGCAAAGACGATCAGGAGAGCAACAAATTGTTCGGTACAGTCCGTATCTCTCCTGAGTTTGGGAGGGCTGGATCTCACCGACGAGCATGCTGATCGCCGAGAGCGAAAATGCTGACCAAGATTTTCATGAGTGGAATCACCACTCCAAGACCTTGAACAGACTTTGGGGGGTTGTTGAGATTGGGTACTGCAGGCTTGTCGGAGGAATTTCGACACACCACCTGTGAGTCGTCGATAGGACTCCGAGATGGGACATGGTGTGCAGATGCTCGCGGATGTTGAGACATCGTCGCTTTGGATGCCCTTGAGTATTTGGTCCTGAGACTCGACTGCAGTATAAGAATTGACCTTCGTGACCGGAAGAAATTGTTCTTTGCCGTCCTCGTCAAAGAACGTATCGCTAGAATCCGTCACACTCGTCCACGAGGTCTGAGACGACGACTCGGACGACTGGGATTCTTGAGTTGATTCAGTCACGCTCACATCGTCATCAGTCGAGACGATGCTCTTGATGTCTGGTTCTTCTTTACATCTTGGGACATATGAACCCCAATGTGATGTCTGGCCGGCCAGTTCGACATCTTGCACGTGGGCCGACTGGGTTGGCAGCCGGTACTGCGAGTCATACTTCAACTGAGTTGAAAGCCAGGCGGGCACTGATTCTTGGATGTGTTGGGGTGAGAGGGATGCTACCATCTCATATCCCATTTTAACACAAGATTGACAAGGCGTCTCTTTGAGGTCAGGAGCACCTGTCAACACAGCGCCTGGGTTCAGCAAACGTAGCTGAGAGAATTAAACAAATAGTAAACCTGTGTCGCGTCATAAGCATGTTTCCTGGTCGCTATGTAGTATGCTGCTTACCAAATGGTAGGTTGTCAAACCCACCGCAAGACAGAGTACACGGCGCTGTTTCGTGGGACAAGAAAGTCGAATTAACACAAGCACTAGAGCAAGATCGTTATGAGAGTTATGCCGAAGCCAACTTTCATGTAAGGGGATCAAAGCTCAAATACTCGTGTGTTTCAAGACAATCTTGAGGCAGGTGAACCAAAACAGCAGGTGACTCCGGCGGTGGGCTTTGACGGGCAGATGTTTCTTCTTGTGACATATATGACAACCAAGGACTCATGGCTGGCTTTTTCTTATTGTTTTTTGGAATTTCGATGACTCTTGGAGGAGAGGAGAGGAGCGAGGAAATACCGTTAGGTGGCAATCACTTCCACCCACGGCACCCAAGCGTGGTTTGGTGCAAATTTCGGGTAGTGAAGCGTGACAGCGATTTCAGTCGCGATGGCAGTGATTTTTGGCAGCTTTAGTGAAGTTGTCGTGGTAAAAGAGTGCATGCGAGGCTCGCGATTCGGATCTCAGGTGGCGGGTGGTGTAAGTGCGATCGGACCGAATTCAGCCGTTGTGTTTGGGTGTGCGATTCTTTATGAAAGGCGTGGCAATGGTGAGATTATACTAAGAATACAGTGTCTGTAGGCAGACATTGCATCGTGAGTCAGTTGGGAATTCGTGTTTTGATTTCATTGTCCCCAGTGTGAGTCTTCGCTGCCGTGGCAAAGTCGAGGATCAAAGGGAGAGACCCGGGAACAGAAGGCTTACTGAAGAGACGGTTTCGAGTCTTGACATAGGATACAGGTTAGGATGTTCTTTTCTTCAGATTTTCGTGGAGTATAGCAAGCAGCCGGTGCTGCGATCCTTTGAGTATCGTTCCATCTTGTCTGTGGTTAGGAAGGCTACTGGCAGTGTCGGACGCATTTGGGGGGATTTGTATCATAAGGGCCTGTTGTGGCAAGGGCGAGCTTAGCGCAGGCCGGGTTTGCCTCTGAAAATCGCCCCTAGACCTTCCACCTATGACTCAAATTCCCACGGCCACAAAAGAGGTCCAGGCGTCACTCACCACGCCTAGAAAGTACCCACGCCCGACAGGTGCCAGGCTCACAAGCAGGCGCCGTACCCGGAATACTCATAATTAGTTACCACTACTAATTCTCTCAGCTGGTCTACAGAAAAATTCGACTACGCTTTCAGATTGGCATCATGTTAGGCTGCAAGAACTCTAAGATTCAAATCATGGGCTGAAGAGACAGAAAATAGCTCTTTATACCTCCTCAACCTCTGTCGAAAATCATGCGCTGCCTAGTAAGCCCTTTGCACCTTGAGACGATTGTGCAACCCAAAGTTGAGGCCCAGGCAGCAAACAGGCCAATGGGCCCAGCGACGAGGATTATATCAGATTTCACTTAGTCACTTTGATTGACTGATGCTGGCACAGCTGCTGCCATCTCCTATCAGCTTTATAACTTTTAGACAGCATGTAATCTTCTCCGGCTTCCACCATGCACGCTCCGCATTTCACGTCGCCATGTGTTCGCAAGAAACATGAGCACCAACTTGGGCAAATGCAACACGAAGAAGCAAAGCACAAGTGCCTAAGCACAACTAATCAGAACATGAAAGAGGCGGCACAACCCAATGGCAGCATTTACAGCAAGCCCACGAGCTGGTGAATCATCGCCAGGCCGATTGGCCACTGTAGAAGGGCAACGTTGTCGTCTCCACGTCTGACGAATTGTGTGGGTGTGTTGGTGACTGGCAGCGAGGGCTCCAAGTGCGAAGTCGGCACTCTGACCGACCATGGTGACTCAAACTTGATTCAGTCGAGGGGCAAATGAGCGCCACCGGCACTCACCACACCTTGCTGTCTTCAGATATCCTCCCGACTTCCAGGTTTCCCTGTCCTACCTCCCCTTCAGCATGACTTGGGACGCCTTTTGTTTCGCAAGGTCAAAGCCACCTCAATATCCAGGACTATTCGTCAAGGTATGGAGTACGAACACTGAGATTCAGCCTCAGGAACTACGTAGAATCACGAGGTTGGGGGCTATTGTGGCCCTGCTGAAGGAGAGGTGGATTTCTCGGTATTCCGTGCGATTGTGCAATCCTGCAGCGCCCAGTCCTGCCGGTGCTTGGATTCGTACAGATCGCCCGATCCGGCCTCCCTTGATTTCCCGGGTTCCTCTCTGCTGTTGGCCACCAGCAGGCAGCGAAGGCAGATGCAGTCGCATTTCCCAGATGACGACCCAAGCGCGGCACACACCCTCGCTGTCGCTGTCGTTGCACTCCTCTCGCCTGGGAGTTTCTGGCCGCATTTGTGCACACTCTGCACAATTTCGGGCTTGCTCAAAGTTTTGAGGCATTGAACGATTAAACGCGAATAGGCTTCGAGACATTTGTCATCCGGTCGAACCTCATATCATTGCTTAGGCTACCTGATGACCGGCCGCCGGATACACCACAATGCCGCGTGGTGTTGCGTTGATGTCCCATTGAGTTGTTGCTGTCGAGTACGGCGGGAAACTCTATCGTGGCTAATAGCAAATGCGATAGTCCCACGCCTGTCCTTGGCCAGCAAAGATAGTTGCATCACAGACAGCAACTTCGCAAATTCGCAATACAAGCCGAATACGGAGATCCGGCCCAACTGATAGCGGGTGGTTTGGCTGTACCAGTTACTCAAAACGTAATCTGAAATCCCATCGTCCGAAAGGCGTGGATAGTGTGATCTGGGTATCTAACATCCGCAAGCATCCACAGAGCAGGCCTGAGGTAAGACCTATCATTCACGCAGTAAGATGGGCGGATGGCAAATGGAAACATCCAACGGATACGGCATCATCCCGCTCGATTACTCTCACTGTAGGCAGCTCTGTCACCTGTGTCAACAAGATGTGAGAAGCAAAGCAACAAGAACGCAGCCCCAGGGATCTCCTGGTGATCTTTGTCGATTGAGTATCATGTGCGGCACTCACTTTACCTAGCGTCGCCTCACCATAGGATAGGACTTGGTAACAGAATGCTGATGAAAAAGACCCAGTCATCGCAGAGCACGAATTTTCATCTTCTGTTTGAGCTGCTGCCTGGCAAGCTGGGCAGCCCAAATTCACGTGACTCTGTGAAAACCAATCAGAGCCGCCGAACGAGAAATCCTTCCCAGTCATGAGGTGAGTCGCAGTGGATCACTGTCGTTGCACCTCCCGGACCACGAGGCATAGAACAAGGTCTGTCGTTCCAGAATGCCAACACTGTGCACTCTCGCCGAGGCACCAAGTTGTGGTCTAGGCTCCAGTGGAGGCAACAAAGCCATCCAACTTGAACACCATTCGAAAGAATTGAGGCTGTGCCGGTCCAAGTCACAGGACTACAGCCACAACTTCTGAGGAAAAGAGAGTAGTGGCTGAGTCTCGGCAGAAAGGTAGGAAGACGAAAACGCAGGCTCTTAACAAGGGCGCCAGAGAGTGATCAAGGCTGCTGAAGACCTTGTCTTTGGAAAGAACCTCTGGACCCGGGCTGATGCAAGAGCATCCAACACCATGATACTCAGGTGTGGGAATGCACAGTGGATCATCATGAATCTGCCTTGATCACGCGCAGTCCAGGTGGATTCTTTGTCGACTCGCCGTCGTCGGTGCCCTATCCAAGCGAAGAATATATTCTGCGAAAGTGTCCCGTTCATTCGAAGGGACAGGTGTCGAAGAAGAATCGATCCAGGCGATATCAGGCTGGATCTTCTCCTGCACCACTTCTTGAACGGCCTCATGCAGAACATTGTGCGATCTGGACCGCCGTGACGGCACACACTGCCGCTGGTCAGTGTCTTGCCGACATCGTTGGTGAAGCCAAAGACCGAGAAAACGGCGTGCTGGCGCAGGGCCTCACCGACTCTTTTTCCTTTCTTTGAATCTCTCGCAATCCCTGAGAATACGTGGCCAAGCTCGTTGTTATTGTCCCGAAACGGACGTCGCAGCTTCGATGAAATTGACATGATCGAAAATGAAGGGGCCCTAGATCGGCATGTGGGTTTGCAGAATCGCAAGCTCCATCCATCCGCATCGACGGATCTGCTTCCCTCGACACCAGAGACAGACGGATAAATATCCGTCTCGCATGGCGGAAAGTATCATTTATTCATCACCTTTGGGGCTCTTGGCAAACCTTGTGCGACCCAATGCATTGAACAAACACCATCCATCATCTCTCCTCGTGCCTACGGGTATACGAACTTCCCTTGGCCTCTTTCTCAATACTATTCCGCTGGACATTTTCCGACGACAAATTTGAGTCCTAATCCATTCTGAACTAGAATTATGTGGCATCCGTCCCCTCTACCGCCATTTCGGACATGCCCTACTGCCCGAAATCATCCGGAGGGTATTGCCAGAAGGGTTTATCCCACCGCACGCCCGTGTGGATGCTTGCATCCTAACTTTCCGACCCTCTTGGCCGTTGAGTTGGTGAACAAAAGAAATAAACATTTTCCTCTGTAGCCAAGCAGGCTGCGTCATGTCTTGAACAAAACCTAGATAACTTGAACAAAGCATTCAACAACCTTCTCGGTGGTTCTGTCTCGGACATCGCTTCTCTATCGGCCATCTTAAGCGGCCTACCTTAATTGGAAGTATTTTTCGTCGTCCAAATCCGTTTCTGCATCGTGGAATCATTGATTGCATTTTAGTGCCACGGGTTTCGTCGCTCTCTTCTTGCTCGCTGGATATTGCGTCGGCATTTGAAAATTTTTCCTGTCGTCTCTTCAAGTTTTATTTTCTTTTTCTTGCCCGTTTCTCCTGCGAAATACCCCTTCGAGACTATGAACCACTGCTTGAAGCTTCGAGAGAGCCCTCGAGTTCTCAAGTAGGTACTAGGAGTTAGTCCCATCAAAGTTCTAGATTATGATTTCATGCTCCGTACTGGAGGTCGCTAATTGAAGAACCCACGCGGGAAGAACTCAAGAAGCATGCGTTTTGGTGGTGGTAAAATGATGTGTAGGTTTTGACTAGAGCATCATTGCATCGGAGCAGGAAACTTCCATGCTTTTCTCCTATACCCAAACAGGTACGTACTTCAAGCATCCTGTGTTCTATTCCTCTTTCTCTCTATTCTCTTTATCATGACGGGAAGTTCCATGGTTGTTCCAACATACTTCTTAGTGAGAATGTTGCCGCGAGTGTACTCACTCGTTCGTCCCACCCTGTAACCCTGTGTTGTACACGCAGTCCATGGATCCACGAAGTGCCGTTTATCACTTGACAGCCGATTGCCGAACATTGGCAGATAGATGCATCTCACAATGCGAGCGCCTGTCCCAACCACGTATTCCAAAACGCCGCAGAGGTCCCGATTGTTAGCCTGGACCTTGTAGAGCTAACCCATATTTTCCTTCTCGCTTTCGTTTGAGTGCAACGCATTTTGCGACATACCAGATTCCCATCACCACTTCTAAGTCTTTGTCATCGGAGGCTTTGATGACCTGCAAACCTCACTCACTCATGGCCTTTCATGACAACTTGGGCGCTGGCTCATAGTAATGTGCCATCTCCAGCCCGGCGCGTTTAAAACCACATTTGACGTAAAAACCTTCGTTCGCCTCGCTACAGTCGAGAATGCTCTTGTAACAACCGACTTTTTCAGCAACGGCGTCGAGTGCTTGAATGATGCGCAGGCCCAATTTCTTGCCTTGCTGATTCTTGGCCACAGCGATGTCCTCGATGTGTCCCACCAGTCCCATGTTGTGGATGAACTTGCGTTCCACAAGCACAGCGCCGGTGCCCACAACGGTGGAGGTCTCGTCACAAATGACTAGGATGTAGTAGGTGTCGTTCCGCGAAGAGATGAAGTCGTAACGTGCGTTGAATTCGGCAAGCGTCGGTTCGCCTACGGTCGTGAGAACGCGGAGGGTGGGCAGAAAGCCTGTGTAGAAGGAAGGGACTTGATTAGCTTGGAGAAATCATGTGGTGTCAGAAGGAGAGGACTACCTCCATAATAGTCGCTCCGTCGGAGAGGTCTGATCGAGTAGCCCTCTGGCAACCGCGCAACGACCTCCTCTGAAATCAACGATGGTGAGAAGAGCGGAGGCTCATTCTCGTCCTGTTGCGAGATGACAGGTGCTCCGTTCTCCTTTGGTGCTTCTGCCTCTGCTGATGGAGCGGGTACGGAAGTGGTCGTTGCGGGAATTGCTCCCGTAGTGGCAGAAGGCGCAGAGGGCGGGTGTGTAGTACTGCCATTTGTGAGTGTGGTGGTGGTGTCTTCCCCCGCGCTCTTGTCACCATTGACAGGTACCACTGTCTCCGTAGAGATGGCTAGAGGTTCTGTGTTCGTCGCTGTGGATGTGCTCGTTGTGGTAGCTAGCATTGTTTTTTCGCTCAAGGACACTTGAGTGCTTGCTTCTTTTGACCCGGGCTCGTTGTACTCGGTCGCGGGGTTCGAGGTGGATAGAAGACTGGCTTCAGTAGGGGTTTGGACGTCGGCCATGATGTTTGTGCAGGGGATTCGTTGGTAAAGGAACGGTGGTGTCACCGAGGATAGTATTCTCGAGTTTCTCCTTCTCAGATAGACCTATGGCAATAAGCCTGAAGGTAGAACCTCTGGAAGCTGGTAGAGGAGTAATGAGACGTGTCCACTTCAGTTCGAGTTGTTGCAGCCAGGAGGGGTATATTGTTTATGGTCGGTCGCTATGGTAAACAAAACAGAGATCAAAATTTCGTCTTCTGGGACCGAGTGTCGGGAATGATTATTAACAAACACTGGATGGAGCAACTGGCAACGGTTTTCGGTCAATCGATAAACTTGGAATGCTATCAACACATCAGCCCCCCTTTAGTAGTCAGGTCAGATGCGAGTTACGTAGCCACAGCCTGGTCAATGTCAGCTCTGGCACGCCGCAGTCTCAGCCTCGGACGTACCAGACTAAGACTAAATTGCCCTCATACGATTCGATCGTCAGGGGCACGGATACGTCTGACCTATTTATATACCTAAAACTCTGTATTCCCAAACTACTTCAACCGTGATGATTTTGCATGTTCTTGCAGTCTATGGTCATAATATTATGTTTGCCTCATTGATGCAAAAACTGAATGTGATCTGGGGCGTCACTTGTCAACCCACAGATTTCTCGAAAGTCCCCCAGTTCTTTGCCTCTGCTGGCCAGCATGGACTGAAAACTCTCCATCGAGATCGCATTCTCGACGTCTGTGGATGGATTCGTGTTTGGAATCTTCGTCAAGTCGATGAGACCATCGTTGATGAAGAGTCGAACCGCGTGTCGTCTCTCTTGCAAGGTATTCTCCGTCTCACAGGTAATCCGCTCGAAGACCAAGCGTCCTCCCATTGGTACCACGTCACTTGTCCTCCAGTTGCGCTCGGTGGCAACGCGGTCAGTCGGTAGCTCTTCCAGACCAGGATTTTCACTCAAGACACCCAAGGCTGCCAATGCTGGGACGATGTCGCCATCGTGGACAAAACTGAAATACACGTCTTTTGAGGAGTGGTTCGACATGACGTTTTGGGTTGCATTCAACCAGAGCCACCCCATCAAAGGTCCAAACTTGTTCCCAGGTCCAGCTCGATAGTAATGCAGCAGATCCCGGGCGTATTCGAAATCTAGCCACTCCTCTCGAGTGAAGACGTCACACCAGGGGCTCTTGCCCCGGACTAGGATCTCGAAACCGCACATCTCCATCATCCCATATATGTCTAACGGGCTGAGTGTTGCGCCCGCTGCGTCGTTGCTGAGGCGTCCAATGATTGGTTTGGTAAATGCGATCTGCCACTCCGCAAGCTTGATATATCCCAGATCATGACCTTGCTTTTCATCGACGCCGTAGTTGTAGCAGGTATCACCAGGAGTTAGGGTGTTGGCACCTCTATCGTCGTCTTCAGGGATGATTTCTAATATCGCCGAGCCATCCGATCTCCAGTCCGTCCCAAAGAAGCCATCTGCAAAGAACTTGGCCGTCTCAATGTCCCGCTCAGAGCCGCAAGACCAGAATTTTGTGGGGAGTCGCTTCGAAGCAATGTGACCGTACCGCCGCCGCATTGCTCTGCCGGCATTCTCAGCTTGACGTGTTCCGGCATAGGGACCGACTGCGGTGAGGTTTTCGAAGGCAGGATTAGATGTGTCTGTGAAATATTTCCAGTCGTTGACAAACGATAGGGATCCTGTGAGGTTTGTGCCTTGGGACTGGAGCCGTCCGAGCAAGTCGAGATGTCCTACACATATGGATGAGCATTTATCCCGTCCTTCAGTAGTCAAAAGAACCTACTGCTGCCGGCATTCCTTGTCGGGTATCGTTCAGCATGACGCGACAACTAAGTAGATCAGTATCCAATTCGTACCGCTTAGCAACCTTGCATACCATGTGGACTTGATCAATGGAACATATTTTGGGCAGGGGTGCATCGTAGTAATATAAGCCGCTCATCCTCCTAATCCAAGGCCCGTTTCCGCCAAGATGATAGAGCAAATTCCATACAGCTTGTAGTACTGAAGTGCAGATGCTAGTGCTTGCGAAGAGGGATGGCCCTTTGCAGATCCCATCGTGAACCCGGCTCAAAGAATGCAGGGTGAGAAGCCCAGAAATGACGATGAGAAGAACGAAGGTCAAAGTGAGACGAAATGATCGCGGGGTCCTTAGCTGAAGGCTAGGCTCAGACATGACTGCAGAAATGGCCTTGGACTTGAGCTGCCGAAACAGGGCCATGGCAAGCACTCATAAGTCAAAGACATTAAGAGGAGTGCCAATGCCTTCAAGCTGGTCGGCCTGTGACGCGCTGGGTGCACTAGTTGGGCCTCACTTCCTGTTGCCAGTGGTTGGCTAGCCCCAGAGTACTACAGAGTAAAGATGCGAACAAATCCCATAACAATGTGTGCGGTGATAAGCAAAGACCCGAGTGCTGTGAGATCGACCTGAGTTTGAAGTGAATTGTGGAAAATAATGCAGCGGCTGAGGAGGAGCATAGGCTCACCAGGCCCAACATAGTCGCAGCATAGTATCTCCGTGCCGCTTTCCAGGCTTGACGTCCTGCTAAGACTTGACCTGCGGGGCGCCCGAGGTACCTGTTAGGTACCTACATAGGTACTAAGTAGCTCCCTCAACCTTGATCGTTGCACGTTTCCGTTCCTCTGTCACACTACTAACCCTGAGATTGACTCAAAATTGGAAGGATTCTGGGTTTTTAGACACATTAAAAATACAGGACTTAGCATTATCCAGCTACCCGAGTCCAGACTAGCTATATGTAGGCATGTCTTCGTCGAAGATAAAAAGCTGTCACCCAACACGAGTGCCCGTGCATGTACGGTAGCGTACCCCGCATCAGGTCATTCAGTTGCCGTCGGAAGCTGAGGGGAAACGCGGTAGAAACGGCGCAGTTACCGATCAACGATGCCGCTGTCGGAGACACTGACGATGAAAGCGACAACAAATAGGTCAGTAGGATGTAATCTCTTCCTCTTTAGAGTCCAAGTTCTTCTCATCTCCCCAGGTAGGCAGGCTAACAAAATGGGTTCTACAGATCCAGCGCCGCACGCATATCCGGTGCCAGCACCTGGAATCTACACCCCAGCCATCACCTTCTTCGATCCTGAGACAGACACCCTGTTGCCCAAAGAACAAGCACAATACTATTCCTACCTTGCGAGTTCAGGGCTTACCGGACTTGTGATTCTGGGCACCAATGCGGAAACCTTCCTCCTCACGCGAGACGAACGCGCAGCTCTCCTGCGACTAGCCAGGGAATCCGTTCCCGAGGGTTATCCTATCATTGCTGGTGTAGGCGGGCATTCCACGGCACAGGTTCTCGAACACATCACGGATGCCCATGCTGCTGGAGCCAACTTTGTCCTTGTGCTACCATGCGCCTACTTTGGTAAACAGACCACACCTGCAGTTGTCCACAACTTTTATGCCGCCGTCGCGAAAGCGTCTCCTCTTCCCATCCTCATCTACAATTTCCCTGCGGTGTGCAATGGGCTCGACTTGGATTCGGATGTTATTGCAGGATTGGCGCAAGAGTTCCCCAACATTGTCGGCGTGAAATTGACCTGCGGGTCGGTGGGAAAGATCACACGTTTGTCTGCAACGTTCCAACCCGACCGCTTTGCCATCTTTGGGGGGCAGTCGGATTTCCTGGTTGGTGGGCTCGCCGCAGGTTCGGCGGGCTGCATCGCAGCCTTTGGCAACATCTTTCCCAAGACCGTGGTCAAGATTTTTGATCTGTGGAAGATGGGCAAGCACGACCAAGCCATGGCATTGCAAAGAATGTCTGCGCATGCCGAGAATCCTACAAAGGCCGGCATTGCCACGACGAAATACGCCGCGAGCCAGTTCAGCGCAAAGAAGGCGGGAATCCAAGGCGATCTGGAGGCCATGCTGCGCCCTCGGCGACCTTATGAGGAGCCCAGCGATGCGGTGAAGAGAAAAGTTGTCGAGGCAATGTTGCCATTGGACGAGGTTGAGAAGACTTTATGAAGCGCCCACATACCGGTACAATTAGTACTACCGGTACTCCATAGACGTCGCGATTAGAGTGTAACTATGTGGACAAGTTTGAAAGTCGCCGGTATTCTCAGCCTTGCGTCATCTCAATCGCCTGGATCGAGCATATTGCAGGTGGCTGGTCAAAACTTTGGAAGTCAACGGCTTGCTGGGTGGTGCTAATAACGCACCTAGTATTCGCTAAAAGGCTTCATCAGCTGCTTGGGGGCCACTTAGGGAGGTCCAAAGGTTGCGTTAGGGAATTGCAGGCGATAGTGATGAACCATCTAGGTGCCATCCACCGAGGATCCCAGCCACACTGGCATACTGGCTGGAATGGTTCACCTAGCACTAAGGCACTTGCGGTACGGAGTACTTGCGGCGCCTGGAGTACATGGACTTACGGTACGCGTCACCTGCTCCGTCCACGGTAGAAGTTCCCCCCAAATGCGTATCGCAGCCCCCCCGCTTCAGCGTTTTATCCGCCCGTGCCGTCATTGACTCTCAATTCACTTTGCACTTTTCTCTTTGAGCTCAATTCCGTCGTCCAAAACAGCTCTGAATGTTAGGAACTCCGTCATGATAAGACACTCGGCATTCCATGAAAACCTGCTTTTGGGCCTCTTTGAGCCGTTTTGGGTCCTTTAGATCGCCCATGAGCCGCGGACCTCCTCGCGAAGTGGACGATACTGGACGATGGATCTGGAGTTTAGCCTCTTTCCAGCGGTAGTCCACGAGCTTGCGTCCACAAGCTGCATAAGTTGGTGGGTTGGTGGGTGGCATCTAGACGCACCGAAGCAATACACGATGTTCCTCTGTTGGCTGCAAGTAACTAGAGTGACACTGCAAGTAGGTACACTTTGACTTCCACCTTCCTGTTTTCACCGTACCTTCACTTTAATCCGAGTCCGCCTCTTGTCCTTTTATCACTCTGAGAGCACTTGGCTTGACTTGAAACCCTCAACCAACATCGTACCCGTCGTTTACAGCTGTCGAAATACTCATAGTCCTGCAATACCGCTCAATCAAACATTGCCCAACCCTTCCCGAGCTACCCGCAAGCTACTGACACCTGAGAACTTTATGACTGCAGACCACACCTGCACCCACCACCACGACGGCACCATTTGTTTCCTAGCAAACTGAAATACCTTCCAGAATGGATTTCAAATAGCACAAACACAAGACATACCGGTTCCTTGTAGCCGGCATCGTCAAACTCGTACGATATCAATTTATCGGAGCTGCCCTGCCAAAGCACTGTACTTTTTGACGACGCCACTCCCGCCCATCTGCTTCGTCAAAGAAGCCTGTACGGGTTTGCACCTTGCCAGATCGAAGCCTAACTCAACAGCTGAACGTCGGCTATTTCTACCGTGGTGTCAGTGCGTTCTCGTACCATGTATTCATGGCTGATGGTCTGGTCGACGGTGACGGTGCTCCTCCTCGCCCACGTCCAGAGCACAGCTGCAGATACCACCAGATGGATCCAGTATACCGGCAACGATGGCGCTGTCTGGCTCGATGACGACCGTCGACCTTCGTTGTACACCCAGAATTATGGCGACTGTATGGGCGATTCTCTCATCAATGTCACTCGCTTCGATGCAGCTTATTATAAAGACAACATGACTGTCCTCTTCCATCTCGAGGGAGGTTCTGCATTGACAAACGAAAGCTTAATGAGTAAGTTGATATATACTCCCCCGATTTAAAGTGCTGACCCCAGACTGACCATGAAATTCTTAGTGGACATCTCGGTGTATGCTTACGGGGAGTCCCGATTCAATCTGGTCTTCAATCCGTGTAACGCCAACATCAACAGCCTATGCCCTCTCAACTCGTCGATTCCTATCAACGCAAATGGGATCATTCCAGTTGCGCCTTCGGATGTTGCCAACATTCCCGCCATAGCTTTGACTATTCCGGACTTTGAGGGCATGGCCATTCTTCGGATTTTTGCAAATTCGACCGAATCCCAAATTGCATGCTTTTCAGCCGTAGTAACAAACGGAGCTTCCTTTTCGCATCCATCTGCCGTGGCACCCGTCCTTGGTGGCTTTGCTGTTATCGCTCTGATATCATCCATTGCCACATCAATCTATGGACAGAACATTCCCGAAACTCGGAAGCACTACGCCCACTCGATATCCATGCTAGTGGTGTTTTCAGTATATCACCACATTTTCTTCACCGGCAGCTTGTCCATGAATTGGCCGAGCGTTCTCGTCTCGTTCTGGAGTAACTATGCATGGTCAGCTGGCATAATATACAGTGAGCACATGCAGAACTCCATCAATCAATTTATAGGCGGCAACTTTGGCAATATCAGCGTGGTTGGTGCTGCCCCGAACAACCAGAATGCGGTTGGACTTGGAGGTGGCTTTCAGATTGGGCAGATTTACAAGCGAGCGAGTCTCGAACCTCTAAAACGATACAGTCAAGTGCTTAAGAGGCAAGCTAGCGATGCGACAAACAGCACAAATAGCACTGCTCAACAGCAGCAGTTCTCTTGGTACGGGAAGCCGACGCTTCCTGGACTGCCTTTGCCAGGAAACTACTCTGGCTTTGCTGGAACTCTGGCTGAGCTGGACATACCCGCATCTAATGCCTTCTTAACAGGCCTGCTGTGGTTCTTGATTTTTATCGCCTGCTTGCTGGGAGCCCTGGCCCTTCTGAAATGGACCATTGAAGCTCTGGCTGCCTGCGGAGTAATTAAAACGAACAGACTCGGATACTTTCGAAAACACTGGCTATGGTATACTGCCGCAGCGGTGCTACGGACTTGCTACATTGCTTTTTTCATGATGACATTTCTGACGATGTTCCAGTTTACGCTTGGTGGGGCCCATGGCGTGAAATCAATTGCCGCTGTGATGCTCTCCTTGTTCCTTGTTGGAATGCTAGGCGTTTCTGCCTTCGCCATATGGTACAGGACCAAATCCGAGGTTCTTCCCGAGCCTGCGGAGGTCACCCAGGAATCCCAAGGCAGTGAGAAGACTGCCAGCACTACTTGGTTCAAAGCCAGCTTTAAAAAAGTTGTTCGGAGCCAGGGAGATGTCGAAGGTGCAACGCCACCGAAGCAGACATGGTACCAAAAGCATTTTCCAGAGATTGGCTCTGGCCGTGTTCATCCCCATGACGATGAGAGATATACTGTCAGATTTGGCTGGTTGGCATCCCGCTTTCGCAGAAGCAAGTGGTGGTTCTTCTCGGCCTGGCTCATCTACGAGCTTGTGAGGGCCGCTTTCTACGGCGGTGCTGCTGGGCATGCTCTGACCCAGGTTTTTGGTTTACTTGCCTGGGAAATCCTCGCTCTTGTGGGCATTGTTCTCGCCAGACCATTCGAGAGCAATCGACTTAACCTGATCATGGTCTACTTCCTGGGTTTCAGCAAAGTAGCGACAGTTGCGCTGGCTTCGGCGTTTGACCCTCGTTTCGGTCTCGATCGGATCATGACTACAGTGATTGGGATAGTGATTATTGTCATCCAAGGCATTCTCACGGTGTGTCTCTTCATCGCCGTTAGTCTCGGAGCGATTTCCAGCTACATGTCGGTCACGAGATATCAGGAGACGATGAAACCAAGATCGTGGCTGAAACCTCGGACTCGATACTTTGCGCACGTTGATCGAAAGGCTACGGACCGCCCTAAACCCCCAGCTCCAGCTCCTCCCCCAGAACCAGAAACGCCGAGAGAACCCTATTTCACCGTCTCGAGTGTCCGACGCGAGCCGAAGATTGAGGACGAAGATTCCGACAATTTGGCGAGCGAACTCCGCATGTCGCCGAGACCCTCTACAAGCATGGATGTGGAAAAGGAGGCCATGCAGCAGATCAGCGTTTCGCGATCTACATCTATGCGGTCTCGAACTAGTATGTCGAATCTACCATATGGAGCTCGACCTCATCGTTTGAGCTGGAGCACGAGAGATTTCCAAAATATGGAATTCGAACCAGGGACACATGGGACGCGGTCGCGCATGAGCATGGAAAATATCCATGACATTCCGAATAGAGACCGAACAGCAAGTCTTCGCGAGGCTTCCAGAGCTGCCACCCCTATGGGTGACGCTGACGACCCACAGATAGTAGGCCTAGAGGGTTCCCTTCGACGGGGCCACAGACGCAGTGCATCAATGCCCTTGGGACCGCGACGCAATAACTCTACGGTGGCCGAAGAAATGGAAAATGACTCCGACAGCAATAGCCCAAATCTGTAGATCAGATGCACGAAGAGACGTTTGAGAGGTATGAGACAACGAAGAATCTACGAAATTCACGAACATACTTTTGGTCACAAATTGCCCAAGGAGTTGCTGGCCTGAGCTTCACGGCCGCACAGTTTTACCTGCGACACTCTTGGCATGTTTACAGGGCATTGGTATTCAGCATCTATCAGCATTCTGGCGATGTCGAGGATGGGTCTAAATTCAACTTTTTTTTCCGGCAGCATTGCCAATTGGCGCAGCAGGGGCATGCGGGAAGACAAGCCTGTTTATACTTTGCGATAGAATTATGATACAAATGCAGCCCGTGTATGGATGTTGTAGAGGACCCTATCGGATGAGGCACACGGCATGTCGGATTAATATTGGGCAGCGCATGGATGGCACGATGCTCACATGGAAATGCGCGCATTCTTTGGTGTCATCACTTCCGGCTATAAGGATCACGTCGGTCGGCCTTTGAAATGGACTGCGAGGCGCGCGAGGTTGCCAACAACATAATCGATGCGGTGTGTTATTTACGATGACCATGGGCAATATTTGAGTTCCGCATGAAAGCGAACGAATTTCAGAAATACGAGAAGAGCCCGGCCGGCCAGAGCCATCGGGCTGTCGTCGTGGAAAATGATAGGCATGCCGAGCGCCGAGTCAAAGCCCAAAATTCTGGGATGTTTGACTTTAGGGCATGGCACCTGCGTGGCCTATGGATAATTCCCATCCGGCGTGATCGTCGCCCATCGGTGGAGCGTCGGCGGACGGTCGGTGGAGGTTCGTGCATGATCGAGTGGCATAGTGGGTGTTTTGCGGATGAGATAGTGGCACTTTTACTCGGTGTGGATGTGCTCCTTGAGTGTTGCTGCGTCGCTGTGGTGCCGTGGGTAGAGGCGCATAGGCGCCTACAATTTAGGAAACGCCATCCAACTAGATAGTGAGCTGTCCTCGTGGGCAGGAAACCCAGCCTGACTTTCACTAGAAACTTCTTGAAACATCAATGATGCCGTGCCACACCCCCTGCATGAATACACGGGGTGGATACGAGGCGGGGCTGATTTTGGATGCCATAGTAGGTAGTAGTGGTGATGGCGGTGGTGGTAGGACTGCTGCTGCTGCTGGTCGAAGGGGGAAGGGTTGACCTCATTTGAACAAGAATCTCTGACTTGCTCGGATGATTGACGGAACCTCGGGCGGCCGGCAGAATCGTCACTGAAGAGTGATGGAATTGAGACTGGTGGCTGGCGCACAAGAGCGAGCGGCATGGGAGTCGGGACGTTCCTCTGACCAGAGCGACGACGATGTCCCATGCGCGACCAGGGGGGATGGTGCGAGCACTTTTACCAGACTTTGGGCTCAAGAATGAACGGTCTGGGCCTCGGCCAATTGGGGCCAGGACTTGCCGTGTTAGCAACTTAGCTTAGATAATAGGCGCGATGGTGCCCAAAACAGGTGCCCAAACGGGCTGCTAATGCCTCGAAAAGTCGATGCAGGCGACCCCGTTCGACCGGCTAAAGCTTAGATGCTTTCGGTTCCCCTACTACGGATACCACCCGAACACATCTGGCACCTTTGAGTGCCTGTTGGCCTGCACATGTGATCAGTCTCGGGGAGGGGCCCCGGGGTGCAGATCGCTAGCTTGGTGCCTCTAGACAATGCTGGACACCTGGGCATCTGGGCAGGCACTTAGGCATTGGACACCGGTGCGGTGTCACCTTTTGATAGGGATTGCCTGTGCTACTCGCAGGGTACTGGGGTTTGCTTACTGCAACGCCCGCCCGCTGCGCGGCCATCCGCTCTTCACCGTTTGCATCATGTCTCGTTCTTACTGCTGGATTCAAACAACCTCGTCTTCTTACATCCACAACACCATTCTCCCCATCGGGCTACACTAGCTCATTGGGATTGAATGATGACCTCCATCCAGGGTCGTATCATTAGCCACAGTGGCCTCAGTAGTCTCAAGTAGCCTCATTAGACCCATTCAACCTTCCCGCTTCCTTGACGAAAGCTAATTCCCCTACACCTGATCACTGACGGGGACTGACGGAACCACGGAACTCCAGTTAAAACTTGCTTGGGAAATCTAGAGACGCCAGGCATGAATTCTCGGCCTTACTTGTCCTGTTATTGAACGCCTGCTTACGTCGGATTCTGGAACTGCCAATGCGCTGTGCCACAGGCCTGCTGAAACCAAAAATCCCCTTTCGCTTCCCACAGGCAACCTGCATCCCTACAGCTTGACCTTTCGTATGCTACTGCGCCATACATCTCTGGGCTCACCCCTGCATAGGGTAGGTTTGTAGGTTTGGACTACATCATCCTACGTGGGCGGTGGATATCGAGTCGTGGGACTACGGCTAGACCGCCTTCCTTCATTTGATTCTAATTCATCAGTCACTCTCGTGCAAGCCCGTATATGCCCTTCCGAGATTGAACCCTGCTCTATAACAATGCTCTGTCGCTGCCGCATGCCATTTATATACATTCGCCGAAGGATGAGTGCCGGGAATTGAACGTCGATTGCAGCTCCTCCCACCCGAACCCCATTCATTGCTTCCAGGGACATGAGTCAGGACCATATACCCCTTGTCCCCATAACCCAAGTCGATCATCATCACCCACCTGTTCGAGATCACCCCAGATCCGAACGTTAATTGAGCAAGCCCTCGAACAATGGCTATATCAACAGCTTCCGTCTCAAATACTAGCTCTCGGAGGTCCTCTGCCCCAACTCCAACTCAGAAACCACATCTCGACAACCCACTCAACATGTCGCCCAGAGACCAGAACACCCCCTCGGACGAGCCTGCTCCCAAGAGGCCCAAGCGCACTCTCAAGCTGACCGCCTCTCAGCGCGAGAGAAAGAGGGCCATTGATCGCGAGGCCCAGCGCAGCATTCGCCTCAAGACCAAGAACTACATCGCTCACCTCGAGAACTTGGTGCGGATTATGGAGAATGGCGGCTCGACCGCGAATGGTGCCGAGGGCGCCCCCCAGCATCATGGCCAGACTCGCGAGCAGGACGACGAGCGAGCGAGAGCGCTGTTGTCCCAACTCCGACAAAGCGAGGAGGAAGTTCAGAAGCTGAAGGAGATGGTCTTTGGTGTCCAGAAGCTGGTCGGCACCGCTAGCAGTTCGGGCGAAGAACCTCCTGCCAAGTGGATGGCGTACCCAAATGGCAACGCCGCTGAGCAATCCCTCCAAACCCCCAGCTCCCTGCATGACAGAGCCCTAGACCACCTCGATAATTGCGCGTCGGTGTATTCTCATAGCTCCGGCTCCTCATCCCCCATGGGTGAATTTGGATACCAATCAATCGACCAGTCGAGGAACGCCGAACCATACACTTCAGGCTACGTCCCTCCAAGCCTACAGCAAGATCCTTACAACAGCTTTGGAAGACTACCGCCAAGGTCGGAGGCCCCAACCTCCGATCCCAACGATAGCTTACGGGTCAAGGAGGAAGGTGAACTATTCCTGCTTTCAGATCGCGAAGTCAATCGCGTTTTGGCGGGAGGACACCAATCCTTTACCAACCAACCCCTTGACGAAGACATTGTTGTTCGCGCTGTGCTCCATGGCTGGCGAGAAGTTCAAGACCAATATCTGCTTGATCAAGGTTGGCAGGCACTGAGGAACATTGATCAATCCATATTCCGAGATTCCGGAATTGTGGAGCGGATGGCAATTCTCTACATGATGAGACTAAAACTTCTCCATCAAAGCCAGTCAAACCCGCAGTATCTTGCCCCTTTACCTCCATTCTTCCAGAGAAGCTCTCTGGAAGATCCGGATGTTCTGAAGAAAAACCCCGTCATTGAACATTTCATTTGGCCCGGCATGCGCACCTGGCTGTGCAAGAACGGCAAGAAATGCATCAACAATAAGTTCTGTGAATCCTTCAGACAGTCATTCAAGTTCATCTGGCCCTATGAAGTCTCAGACACCGTTACCCGAGATCCCTCGACGCAGTTATACTCCCTCACCGCCGGATTCAAGCAGCGGCAGTGGGATCTGCGCTCATGGACCATGAGAAGGGATTTCTTCGCAGTTGCAAGTGATCTGATCAATTCGATCCCTGTTTATGACCCACCTTCGATAGACCGAAGTATGGTCGCAGGATCTTTCTCCGCGCCCGCCTCAGAAACAAACACAGGACACATGTGCCAGAAGATGCATCCACAGCTGGTTGTCCCGAAAATGGAAGAGCAAGAGATAGACCAATCACAACTTGGCATGGGACCAGGGACCGGACATGCTCATTCTGCTGGTCCTGGTCCGCCTTCGGCCTCTGCACATACGCCTACTCCCGTCCCTTCTCAGGGGAATGTGCCACAAACGCATATACCCTACTCTGCGGAGGTGGAAGCTTGGCTTGGAGACCCAGAGCTTGTACCGCCATACTGGAATTTGGCGTCACGCATGCATGTAGGGTACGAAGCTACTTCACAGCAGTGGACGAGAGTCCAAGGAGGTTTTGTCGGCTGATTTAAACGTCGACCGCTTATTTAATTGATGTACTTTTGGCGCCAGCGATGATGATACATTTGTATATATAGACTACCCCCACAGCAGATTTATTGATCATACTATTTGTTGCCGGACCAGCTTGGGTCTTCCAGCTTCAAGGTCATTGACGCTCCTGAACTGTTCCATTGGAAACTTGAACGTTCAAGATCCGCTCCAAACTCGCACTTTCCGCGCTCGCCGCGATTCGTCCTCGCCTTCCTCCGCGTTTTTGCCGACGCCGCACTCGTCGCGGGATCCAATGACGTCAGGTCAATTGCTAGTACTCACACCAGGCT
Organism: Cladophialophora exuberans; assembly: GCA_030068005.1. Classification (NCBI taxonomy): domain Eukaryota; kingdom Fungi; phylum Ascomycota; class Eurotiomycetes; order Chaetothyriales; family Herpotrichiellaceae; genus Cladophialophora; species Cladophialophora exuberans. The sequence continues at coordinate 3,924 of JANSVK010000025.1, read as the reverse complement.
CGGACAGATCGAAGATATCGCTCAATCACGTGGGATACGTGTAAAGAGGCCCGCGGGCGGGTGAGGACTCAGGACGCAACTGGCTGACATAACCAAGCCCGTGAGCCTTTGCCTGCTTCCAAGCTGGGCACTACATATACCCAGTAACGCATTAGCTGCTCACAAAGCTCCATTCCGAAATGCCGGCCAAGAGGCAACAAGACACGTCGTTTCTGGTTATCATTATCATGTGAGATATTGCCCTCTTTGAAATCTCTCGCCCTGAGTTCGCTGCGAAATCACCCTTTCGATGATCTGGAATCTTGCCTACGGCTAAATCTTTTGCATCTCTTGATTCCTTCGAATTCCCCACCACCAGATTTAGGTCTCGTACCTGCGGGCCTTGGGGGCCACTCACGAAGCTAGGAGGGTGAGATTGTTATTAATCCACAGCTATGACCCTTCTCTCACGGAAAACCTCGAGCAAGTCGTTGCTAGAAAGAGAGAATCGTGGAAGGGGTGCTGGGCAGGGCGACAGCCCAGCAGAGCGAGCGCAGAGTGAAGGGAAACCCTCACTGTTTCAGCGTTTGAGAAAAACTAGCAGTCGATCAAGAGAGAGGGATGACCAGCCTCCAAATCAGACTGAGCACCCTGTTTCACTGCCAGGGGAAGTAGGTTTTCCTTGATTGGGCGTTGAAGGATTAGGGCTGAATCATTTATAGCAGCATCCTGGAAAGATTGGTGACAAGCTTCCCACCCCTAAGGTCGCAGAAGTATTACCGAATGTCGATAAAGGCGCCAGCCAGAACAAGCAGGCACATGTGGCGGATCCTACGACACAAGCCAAACCCAACGACAAGACCAGTGGCGATGCCGGCTCAGGTGAGATCATCAACGCGCTGCTTCAGTAGCCCCATTGACTTCCACAGGTCATCATCACAAGAGCCACAAGCGCGATGGCCTTAGCAAAGAGGATGTCGAACATCTCTTCTCGGGAGCTCCGCAGTTCGTTCTCGAGAAAGGTCGAAGAGGCCGGTTCTTTCCGCAAGCCTTCTTTCCTTGGAATAACGACCTAGAAATATCCGATCTCCAAGATCGAAGGTACCTCAAGCATGAAAGCTTCGCTCTCGCTACGCTACATGCGCACCTGCCTATTCCAGACGAAGTCAATTGGAGGCCAGGATTGGAGCCCCCTGTCAAGAAGGAAGGTCTTGACCTCGGCAAGCGACCTATGTTTGAGCTAGGCATCTTCGAGAGACCTAACATGCTGAGCCTTGACGGTCGGGAACCGGGAACTATCGGCATGCGATATTTTCTCGAGCGTCCGGTTGGAGATGGTACGACAGACGAGAAGGTAAAAGAACATGGCAAGGACATAGAAATCGACTTGGCCATCGCCAACGCGCCTGCCATGGAAGCTTTCAAAATGCTCGCTCTTAGCAAAGACAACGACGAGTTGAATGCCAAGATAGGCAAGCATGCTCCGGCAGTGGAGCGATCCAAACTACTGCACGACGGTCCCCATTCTTGGAAAGCTGTTGGAGTGAGAGAAATCAGCATCGAAACTCTCGCGAAGCGAATGGACGTCATCAGCTATCTCCGGGACCAAGTGATCAATGCCGGACGGCGAGAAACAGTGCTGAATCATCTCGACTCGGCAGAACTCTACTCGTATCTCTTTAATGAGCTCCTCTACCCTCCACGCAAAATCCCGTCGGAAACGAAACATGAGAAGGCATCATTGAAGATTCAGATCGAAGCCTTGGTCAAGGTTCTCACCACGCCTGGGGCGTGGCTGGATCTCAGCGTCCCTGAAGCGAGGTTACGCTTTGGCAAAATCCTACACAAAAGGTCAACACGTTATGACCAGGCCACGGGTATGTTCATCGTTGACCCCGAGAGAAAGTGGCTTCTTATCCAGCTTCTGCTATCTGTTGAGTTGGTCGTGCGTCTGGATGCGGCTTTGAGATTAGGCATAGCACTTCACTCGGAGAACTTTGAGGTCAGCAGCGAAGAAATCCACCATTTCAACAAGCTCCGAAACTTGAAAGTCGACTGGGACCTAGTCGCAGCTAGGCGATACCTGTTCTTGTCATACGTGAAGAAGATTGAGAAGAAGGCTACAGCCTCGACGCCGCAATCACCCAAGCTTGAGCGCCCGTCGCATCTGCGACAAGCATCCTCAGCGACACAGCATGAGCAGCACTATGGTGGCTTCTTTGGTGGTCTCAGACACAGAATGGGATTGGAGAGCCCGGGAGAAAATGCTGATCCTCTACCTGTGTTTGATACTTGCGACGTCGCAATAATGCCGCGCCAACCTGGAGTTATGATTGACGGCCTCTCCCGCTTCGCGACAACCCTTGCCTGGCCGCGAAGCGAGGAACTTATAGCCTCGCTGAATCAGAAGCTCTGCACGCCGAACCCAGGAGACCGAGAAAAACTGCTCATGGATGCAATTGGATGCTCTGAAGGAACCATGCCTGAGCCCAAGCCCGATAATTTGACAAAATCCCTTCAATCTCTCAACGTTGACCTGCACGTCGCCACGCCAAGCACCATCGGTGGCTGGCTTTCGCACAGCTGGTTGTCCGGGTTGATCATGCCTGGGACCTCAATCTGCGATATTCTCATATCGACGCTTCTTGAGAACGATCCTGATCCGCAAACTCTGCGCGATCTCGGGTCAAGAAACCTTCCTCTGAGAGGTTCGGGCTTTATCCTCAACGGTTCGTCTTGGTGGTCGAAATCCAGCATTTTAGGACGTGTTCTTGCCCCAATGCATGGAGCTAAAGAGTCCATGGGCTGGGTCGCGACGCCCAGCTTCGTTCCGTTGCATGAGAATACACTCGAGCCTGTGTCGAATCGGTGGGTCAAGATCAAAACATTCCCCGTACCGACGGTCAGGCAGAGGCCAAGGATCTTCGATGGAGACAAACTCGCCGAGGAATCCACCCCGCTTGGTAAAGGGAAAGGAGGAATCATGGGCAGCGAGTTTAGCATGGTTACGGACCATGTTTTTGACAAACAGAAAGGCACTGCACCGGATGTCACAATCAAGGATGTCAAAGTCCACCTCTCGACTTCGGACCTGACGGAGGCATCTTCAGAACATCCCCTGTCAGCCTGGGCGCAGTTCGATCTCTCGCTGGCTACCACCCCATCGAGTGCTGACTGTCCAGTCTCGGCATCCGTCTCCAAGCAAGTCCGCTACGGCCTCAACCGTGCCGTCTACTTTGTTACTTCGCACCCTTGCCGTCTCCCCCACGGCCACGCCACATTCAAACCTGGCACCGTAGACTTTGAGCATGAGCAAGAGCATCCACACCACACCCCCGGCGTCGCCGAACACATCCCCGCACACCCTCTACACAAGACTTACAAATTCGTGACCAAGACGCTTGCAGACCTAGTATCGAACCCGGACGCCGTGCCCCCCGACCCGAGCCTCTCTAGCGCGCATGAAGAAGGCGTCTGGGTCATCGACGCTCGAGGCCATTATCATCCACCCACCCCGGCTCGCCCTTCGACTCCAAGCATTTCCAGCGTATCAACGGCAACGATGTCCACCGCCACCGCAGCGGCGGGCCTAGTGTCTCCGACCGCCAGCGAGATTGGAGGCTTCTCGCTGGAAAAACATCTCTATGGGAGTTCAGATCCGCAGCTCTGGCGCAAGGATATTCTGGTGCGGGCGTGGTGCGCCGAGAAGGGCAAGAACGCCATCATTGCAAGGGTGGGCAGGACGTGTTTGAGTTGTGCGATTCGAGAGGCCAGGGCGTTGGAGGTGGGCATCATCATCAGGGTGGGGGTAGAGCAAGCACCTGCTTGAGACGAGGAGAGAAAAACCGCGAATGTGAGAGACAGTGGATTGATTCATCATTGGGTTGAAACGTTGGAAAGTCGTGTGCTAAGCGTGAGCAAGCGTGGGATGAACAGAACACGAAC